>MKEJ01000895.1:0-22065 GCA_001753735.1 Embelia ribes
TATGTATATGTAGAGAGAGAGAGAGAGAGAGAACCAGCTGAAGGTGGAGTGAGGAGTGAGAAAGGAGTATCGGGGAGAGGCGCAGCCGCAGATTCTGGCTCTCTTCAGTCTCCTCACCATTTCGGTTTCAACAAATATTTGAATTTGCTCATAACAAAATACGTGCACCTCTTTTTATAGGCGCGTGAAGGCCTCGCTTCAAATTAAAAAAATAAAATAAAATGAATGATAAACTACATAACTGGCCCAAGTTTTAGAATGATGATTGATTTAGTCCCCAAACGGTTCTAGAAACGTTACATATTTGATCCGTTTTCTAATTCCATGCTTAATAGTAAAAATATAACAAGCTCAAGTTTATTAATTTACCCATTAATAAACTAGTCATAGATTGTATTAATTTTCTATCGTATAGGATAATTTTCTGCCTTTAGAAGAGGACCAAAGATATTGCATATTCAAAACATTGGGACTGTTAGTATCACAGTTGCATATACTTGGCCTAAATAGAACTCTGACCGTTAATTTAATTATCTCTAAAATACAAAAGATGTGGAAGAATGCAATTGTCAGAGTACTCTTTCCCGTTTAATTTACCCATCTCATATTTTATAAATTCATTTCTTTAATACAATTTTAATTTTAAAAAATATCCATATCAATCTTTCTATAAAATTCTTAAAAAAAACTATTACAATAATTATATATCACATAAAAAAAAATTTAAAAATATGTTTTTTCGAAACTTAATTAGCATTTCATAATTTTTTTAAAAAATATATTATTTTAATTAGAAATTGTGAATAGTAAATGTTTCTAGTACTTTTGAAATTTTTTCTAAAATTATAGAAATATAGAATCAATGGTTTGGCATATTTCTCCCTATTTATTTCTTAAATGAGAAATCAAATAAAGAGAAATGCTATTTAGAAAAACTGGATGAATTCTGCGATGCCACAATCGAATTAGCGGTGGTAATAAAATTTTGAAGGTTTAACGGCAACCACTACAATTATATCAACTATTACGGCATCATTTCGAATGTTATGGGACGACTAATTTCAAAGGAGAACTATAACCCATATAATGAAAAAAAATCACTAATTTCAATTCATCCAATTGTTACATTACGTCCATCGTACTAAAATTGTTATACCATAACCCTTACCGATGATACATCGACTACCACCGTTACTCAAAACCATTTTATCTGGAGAAAAATCTTGAGTCCACGAGTGGTGCACACTGATACGGTGCTCTGCCCTGAGAGCCTGTGTGTCAAAGCTGTCCAATGTACCACATCAGCATGCTCTTGGGATTATGTTAGCTTCTCTCAATATCCCGAACTTAAAATAACTCTGAGATCCGAGAATCAGGTGTATAAAATATCTTCAGGAAGTTGAAACAAAATTATTTCCAAGTTTTAGTCGAAATGCATTGTCCGCTTGCAGCTTTGATTGTTCATCTGTCGTTATACTGATGTCTTTTCTCCATTTCTATTTTCTGACTTCAATGCAGAGTTAATAATATTTGCTTGAAAATGATACATTCAGTTGAGAATGTTGTCGCGTAACAATGTCCATCTTGACCTAGAGTGGTACGTTCACTTGAGATGACAAATCGGATGCTCCTATTGCACGGCTAAGGCTATTCTATCCTTCATATTGGAAGCTTTTATTTTCCAGAAACAATGTAGACACATTCATAGATGTGGTCACAAACTTTCGCAACGAATTTGCAAGGGATGAAAATCTTATGCATACACATGTCGGAACCTCCTGCATACATGCTTTAATGGATCGACACATAACGTCATCCAGCACCACTTTTTCAGAACAAGAAACACAGCCAGCTGCCACAGATACATGCATGTCACACATCCAGATTTATTCTCAACAAAATAATATGATAAAACAGGATTTCACGATATTAATAGCTACAAGAAATGTATGTAACGTTCAAGACGTATAAAAACTATCAAAAATGCCCCCTCTAAAAACCCTTTTCATCACTAATCACAACTCTGCAAGAAAATCCATCAACTAATTAGCCTGAACTGATTCTATTTCAACCATGCCCCTATCTGACAAAATACCGGACTACCTCTGTGATTTACATAATATATTTGCAGCCACCAAGACTTGCACAAATAATGCGTCAGGAATACAAAAAATTGGTTAGAAACTCAATTTGATCAACATGAGGATTCTTCCTAAGCCGATGATGACCAATAGTGACATGCCATGGCCATGGATTTCAGGACCCTTCAACTGCTGCTAGCCGGGTAAAGAAGTAGAAGAAAATAAAAAAAAAAAAAATGCACATTTTGTTTTTCCTCTGAATGGAAGGAGGTCAATTCACAAGAACTTCCGACAGTTTGGAGATCGACAAAGACAGGGGACTTTGGACTCCTCGTGATCATCCGGATCGAACAAGTAGTCATACCTGTCAATCATAAAGTATTTGTGAAAATAACAGAGGAACAATGTGGAGATGAGAGACATAAGGGGGAAAGAAAGAGACGCAACAGATGCTTACGTTAACTCATCACCAGCAGCCACATCGTACTTGGCAATAAGAACAATTCGACTCTGGTTGCCCACACTCATGATTCTTGCATAGCAATTGGGCATACACTGCAATTAGGAATCAAGTTGTTAGATTCACAAAAAGTCGATATACTTCCATGTAATTTTGTCAGTCTCACGTGTACATTATTCCTAAAAGGATTAATTACCAAAACTACTGGCATGAATAATGTTTGAACTTTGAATAAACAGAAAACAGAACAAGAAAAGACTTAATTAAGGAAACAAATTAAGAAGGTGAACCATTTAAGTAATTAAATAGTACCTAATTACAAACAACAAGTCTGGTACTCTATTTCAACCTAATATCTCATATTTCGGTTCCTAATTTTAAGAGTTGATCACGATGAATATTTTTTCCAATGTTGTAACCAGATCCAGTTTGTCTTCAATTTTTTCTTTACAAACTTGGCTTTTCGCATAATTCCATACTGCCATTAACAGTTTTGGCAATTGAATCCCTAATTATCAACATTTTGGTATTTCAACCTCTGATATCATAATTAAGTTTCTTTAGAAGTAACAAAAACAAAATGTCTGGCATGAAGGGTTCAAGTTAAGCAACCGGTAAAGAGAGTCCTAAAAGAGTCTAGATTTTGTAAATAAATTGAAACATCTGAGTTTGGTACAGAAGGCCAGCATCGGTAGTCAGTAGACAACCGAAAACTGGCTTCAAAACAGGCTTCAATAGAACTTCAGATCAACCCAATCCAGTTCTCATTCCTAATCCATTAACGATCCAAAATTAACCATGAAGACAGCTGCAGCCATTTATCTAAACTTAGCTCGCAGCAAAAGGACAAAAGATATATCTAATAGAGCCAATGCTGGGCTATCAAACATGTATTTCAACAAGTTAAGAGATTAATTTCTTCCATAACCGGTGTAGATGTTTTCATCCACGTGTGTATGCACATGTATCATGCATCTAACTTGGCTTGTGGATAAAAATCTCTACACCAAAGGTATAAAGACATGCTAAACTGACAGATCCTTACTTTAATCATGAAGCAAAACACTTACAGAATGGTTAATCAAGCGTGCTATGTTCCCCTTATTTGTTGAATCAATAACAATTTCCTCACTTATCCTGAATAGCTGCAGAAGGAGGGAGGAGAAAACAAACCCATCCCGGTTAAGAAATTAAACAGAAAGTAGAAAGTGCAATCGAACTTATATCATCCACATAAGAGGTCCTACAAACAGGATAGACGAAACAAAGAGGAAATTGATCATCTTCCTCCAAAATACAAACTCAGTAACATCAAAGCAAAAAAATGAGGGACACATTAAAAAAGTGCAAAATTTCATTTAAATTCTTTGTACTCAATATTAATGTTACTAAGTAGTAGGAGATCAATACTAGCCAAAAAGAAACATATTTAGGTAATGTTTACATTTATACAGCAGGAAAAAGAATATACGCACATAGCAGTCTTCGCCTTCTAAACGGTATCGTGCCTCTCTTGAATCTGCAACAATGCTTCTCACCTGCTCACCACGGTACTCAAGAACCTGAAGATGTATATTGCCAACGAATAAGACATAGGGATAGCTCCCGCATTGCGCGTCTTGGGAGAGTCCGATGTACAACACATAAAAAGAAACAAATTATAGAACAAACTTTTTAACATTTTTTTCCATATGTGTGCATAATACATGCAAAACTCCTGACTGCATTTTCATTTTTTTCAAATATGGCAATTTGATCCTAACAATGTAAGCTAGGCTGCATTTTCCTCCCATATACCATAGTGCATCCTACAGGACAACAGACAAATAGGCTAGTGTAACTATTCTTTGAAAGTATGCATCATTTTCCCTGGAGTTATTCATGAGGGGTTAACTATTGAGGAAAATTAGAAATGAATTCGAACAACTGCTACTATCAGCAGCAAATCCCAAAAAATAATAGGAAAAAAACTGTTAAAACTACACAGAATATTCTGGAAAGGAAAACCAAAGAAAATTACGAGCAACTTCAAGGGCAAAAGACTGTATTCTATGCAAATTTAATTCCCTAACTAAATGCTGCCCAAAATTAATATTCACAGATAATTAACCTAATAAAACTAAAAGATAACTTGGAGAGTGAGACAAAACCATAAGGAAATAATGCCTACCAATAGTATAAAAAATAAAAAAGACACAGGATAAGAAGCTAATGCCAAAAGATCTACATAGTACAAACATCATAGAGAAAGGAGTGTTCTTGGAAAATATTATCCATTAAATTAGTACCAGTTCTCCTTCTTGAATTCTACGACGTGCAAATAGGCCCCACCCATGTATTCCAGATTTACCAAAACAAACTCGCAGACTTTCTGTTCTCTGGGGAAAGAAAACAACATTACAGTGAGAAAAGTATACATAGATAATAAACTGAGCTCAGGGAGGAAGATGGTTGCCTGCAAATGTTTTAACCGTTCTTCGAAAGTTGTAAAAGCCTTTGCATCTTTAACTCTCTGTTAAGAGAAAAAATAAAGTAAGCTATAAAAGTGTAAATTCATTCATCCTACAAGTGAATTCTGTGTCTGGAACTTGGGTCTGCCAACAGAAAAGGAATCATCCACCTTATATGCATCATTTTTTACATGCGCATAAAGAGTGTTAATTTCAAATGCCTTTTCGTTTCCACAAGAAAAAAGCATATTCCAATCACAGTATAAGGCAGGCTTGTACACAAGCTCAAATGCATGAGCTAAAACATAAATAATTCAACTGTTCAAAGGTTTCAACAGTACCGCATGTAAGTTTAAGCTATCTATCACATCTAGAGGATGAAGTCTTGATCCCATCAATCTGTGGAATATCGGCACTGCTCCAATATTCTGGAGAGAGAGAGAGAAGAAATGATTAATCTTAGGACCCAAGAGTAGGCCATTGCCCTTTATAAAATGAAAAACAAAAAATATCTGCTCCCAGATGCCAAAAGGAAATAAATAGAAGTACCTTAGTGGTTGATCTTCTATAAACACGACATCTTGCAGCAGACTGTGGTTCAAAAGCATCATCAGCAGATGAGAAATTACATAGTTCATCTTTCTCAGATACAACTAATCTTGAACCCCTGAAACCATGTTTCTGCTTCTGATCTTTTAGCAAGCTTCTTGTAGAAAATAGGCCATCAGGAGTCTGAATAGTTAAGCCATTATCTGGGTCTGGGGTCCTACACCAAAAGACAAGGTGTTGAAATATAGTATCAAAAATAGCAAAAAATGGCATGAATTTTGTGTAACATCGTGATGAGACTTGAGATGTTCCAAAAAGGTATTAACTTAGGCATAGGAGGTAGAGAGCTCATACCTGTGAACAGCACAATAAGATATCCATTTCGTGACCTGTGTGCCATCCTTCTCCAAGCAATGTAACTGCAAATTATTAAAATAAAATGAGAACGAAAACTATATATCAAACGGGTGGGTTTTCTCTTTCTTTCTTTTCTTTCTCTATTGCTTTGTTTTTTCATTTTTTCTTCTTCTCTGGATTTGGAGGGATAAGTAACCTAATAGATAAATGAAAAAGCAACACCAGGAACTTACTTCCATGTGATATCCAGCCCGTGCTGCACAAGTTGCATGAAAATAAGTAGCACACTTGCAACATTGGGTGCAGGAACCATGAACCCGCTTGCAGATTGTGCATGCCTGTGGTTCAATAGAAGAATACATCATCATTTAAAATTGGCAGGTCAGGAGACTAACCATCATCATTCATATCAGCTCAAAAACTTCACTTAATTTAATGTTCTAAGTTCCCATGCATGCTTGTATTCCCACAAGTTGCTGGATTCTTGAAGATTTGCTTCGACTTCAGTTAAAAATTATCATAAGAAAAGGTGCAAATTGCTGCGGCCATTTGAACTCAGCAACTCAGCCTATTTTTCTCTCATAAGGGTTAAAGCATCTGAGCACTATAGCAACAAGATAAACTTAAAACCATACCTTTACAAAAGAATACGATGGAATTCTAAGCAATCCAACCGCAGGCTCCATATTGTCAGAGTCTAAAAAGGAAACTTCAGGTCGGAACCAAGCACACGTGACATGAACCCACAAGGTATCAACATCAGTAGGCTTCAAAGCGCCCCCTGTATAAGCACCAAACAAACATCTTAAAGTCGAAATTCACAAAATGATACAACTAGGAAGAATATATAAAATCTTGGCAGACATACCTTTTACAGGGCACAGGCAACACTCCCTCTCAACACCAGCAGTTTCACATGCTCTACAAACCCATGATGTAAAATCCATGACATTCTTTGCTCCATAGCACTCCTGATGAACTGCTATCTGACACCTGCACACAAAGAGGAAAAAGTTATACATTCGACCAAATAAAGTACAAAGAATGACTTGCAATGATCAATAGATAAACCTGTTACAAATAATCATTTTGTTGTAGTCCCAATCCTCAACCCATCTGCAGACAGCACATCGCTCTGGGGTCCATTTTGCATACACAGGTTCATATTTCTCTGTCAACATTAAATTTTTAGCAAACCTACCATCAGAATAACTTTGCCAAAGATGCAGATAAATGAATACATAAAACTATGTGTTGCTAAAGAACCAGTAAAGAAGACAATGATACCTTGAAGAAAAGAAAGTAGTTGTTCTTTATCTAACTTCAACGGGTTAAAACCATGTGCATTATATTCTGCAATCTGGAATGTCACAATATTAGGAGGCTATACAGTATAGAAATAAATAATTACAATCAACAGTAGAAAGCTTTCAACTCAAATTGCACATATTAGGTAAGGCATATGCTACCAAAATCACTAATATCTTAACAAACTGCAAATTGGTACGCACGTTCCAAAATGTGGTACACCTCCGTACAGCCAAATTTAGCGAACCAAGGCAATACGAGACAATTGTTAGTCTTAAAATTTGTTTCCAGAGAGAAATCTAATATAGACAAGTAAAATATTGATGTTATTTCTATTAGTTTCAAGATTGAAAGTATTAAATTTCATATTTTAAAGCAATTACAGAGCTTAAGCTAGGTTTTACTAGATGTTAACTTTTACGAAACTGAATGTGGTGACCTCATATATGCTAAGATAACCTATAGAAGGCTACTTCTACCATACCGCATTTTATAATATGTAGCGTACCACTTTTCCATTTTTGTTCCTTGTCCCGGAACGATCCGTGTTCCAAGTAACATAGCTGGAAGCAAAACCGGTTTCTAATGATATTAAGTCGGACAAAATAAATTGCATTCTGACTGCTAGAATAGTTGTGCACAAATGCCAAAAATATCTTGCTACCTATGAGCCAAAATGCAAACCCACATCCATGTGTCAATTAGATAAACTATATCCACATCAAGACTGAAAGCAATCAAAGTAATCCAACAAAAAGCCATCAATAAAGTGGACCATAATAATACACGTTGTACAACCAATTATCAAAACACTGCAAAATTTTATATCCTATCCACTGAAAAATCCTGAATTCAGACTAGTAGCAACCTAATCATTCAAGATACTTAAGGTCTATACTAAATACGTTCAAGGCTTCACAATAAACTATTGAATGTTCACTTAGGGCAAAACACTTGCGAAGCATACATCCATAAATACTAGAGAAAGCAGCGGCACTAATTTCCCAGTAGTTTTGAATTTAATTCATGATTGGATAAAAGCTGATTCACCATCTAAAAGCCAACGGAAGAGAATTTGTACAAACCCATTTCTCCAGTGGTATCATTGAGCCCTTCACTTTGATACTAAACTTCCATTTCTTTGCCCTGGAACCCGTATGGCGTTCCCATTCACTAAGGGTATATTTCTTCGTCCCACATGAACCACACTTGCATTGCACCCTAGAAAAGACATAAAAAGAACAGAATAACAGATCAAATTAAAATCCTAGAAAGATGAAAAGACTAAGATAAAAGTAGACTTGAAGTTTACCATTTGCAGAAGCTTTGGAAATTGACAACCAATCAAACTTCTCCTCATTGTTAAATTATTTGGTCACTAAATAGCCTAACATAAAGGTAAAATAAAGAAAAGAAAATAAGGTCCGCAGCCAAATCTATGGACTTTCTTCCAAAGATAATGTTTTCCCGAACAACAGCGCCTAGCAACAAAGTGCTAACGGTACTTTAGACATGACGGAAGGAACGATGCACAGCACATAAGGTGCATACCCTAGGATAACCGTTGCAAGTATTTCTCATCTTAGCTTTGATGGTAACTTGAGGGCATATAAACACGCTGCTACAAACATTCAGTTTTTTCTCCTCCTACTGCTATTAATTGTTACGCAATGGTAAGTTAACTGACAACTGGTCATGGAAGAATGCAGCTTAAGCAGCTGAAATGCTCTTTAACGTTGTCAAATGTCAATCATTTCAAATTTAAAAGAGCACTCATTTTAAATCCAACAAAGATAAAATACCTAAATTTTATTAGCACCTGTTGACCATCACCTGAATAACATGTGATATGTAGATGTCAAATTTTAGCAACCATGTTCCACATGATAGAAGTAACAATAACTCATGATTATAATTCTTGTAGAGGTTCCCTAACTTACAAATGACTGCGGGGAAAATAAGTTCCTTCTATGCCAGTGCAGATGACATTGATCTTGTCAGGCGGCACGCTTTGTCCATTCTTTTCTGACCATCTGTTTGAATAATTGCCACATCATAAGAGCATTAACTGCCAAATTCCAACTGCTAAAAAAGTTATAAGCAATTAACCAACTGAAATTAACATGACTATACATGATTTTTGGTTGCAAGTTTTCTGCAACTGGTAATTCATGATTAGACTCTCCTTTGCACTCCGGGCAGAAGTAGTCAGTGTCTTCAAAATCCTTCAACAAAAAATAAGAAACTCTTAAGATCACAGAGACATGCAAACCTCACGTTGTGATTGCGAATTAGATACGTTGTGATTGCGAATTAGATATGTTCAGAATACCGACCTTAAAATGATTGGTGGCCATATTGGCACATTCAGCATGTACCCAAACATTACAACCATCACAACACACCTGAAAACGGAACCCCAAAAGATAAGGAACAGTCAATTAAAATTATAGTGATGACTAATGATATCAAATATACTATGTACTAATCTATCTCATCGCAGTAACCAAATCGTGAAATCTTAAACAGCTCAAAATCTCACCCAATCCCCTCCATCAGAATGATGCCAAGTCTTCTTGCATACACCGCAATATTGTTTTGATTTCCATAACTGCAACAACCATTAAGTGTGATGGAACAAGTATTCTTGACTTACTAAACTTAGAAGAAAGAATTTGGAATTTCATTTTGACCTTCGCACAATGTTCACACAAATGGTAAACTTCAGAAGAGCCTTTCTTCTTCTTTATTTTGCATGGCACATTCAAGCCACAGCCGTTGCAGGGATGCTTATCCTTTCGGTATGCAACCTGCAGGATTAGATATTCAGAAGAATAGCCATAGTTCAATTCCAGCAGCAGTTAAAAGGAAAATACAATGTGATATCTGATATTTCAAACCATACAATGGCATATTGAAAATAAATTGCAAAGCAAGACCTCTTCATTTGCTAAAGTAAATCTAAGATTTTAGTTCACGGATTAATTTGTCGAATTTCGTTTCCTTCTTAATATTATTAACAATTTCAAAAATTTGAGATGGCTTGATGCTTACATAGCATCTAATTATCACAATTGCTCCATGTCAACCTCCCTTCTCCTAAAATTGATATTGGAAATGTTTAAACTCCTAATTTGAATTTCTATAAATTAGGGATCATGCACATCTCCATTGCAACTTTTGAGATATGGGTTCATCCCGTAAGAAACAACTTATCTGCAAACAGGGGTAAGGTTGCATAAACAAGACCCTACCAGAGCCCGCAATACAGGAGATTTGTGCACAGGGCCGTACAAAAACTAACAATTTCAATATTTCTTTCGTCAGTTAAAATACTAGTTGGAACAAGCACTTGCATAAAAATAAATACTAGCTCTAACTTCAAAAGGTAGACCAAAGCCAAAACCAACAATCCGAGATGATAAGTGTTTAAGTCAACATTCAAAGACAGGGTTAAACAAGAATATTACATAGACAACATGTGGAAATTCTCCCCAGCATAGAACGTAACTGTGGGTGCAAGTAGAGGTGTCCATGAAAATTTGTTGCAAGTTTTAAAAGAAAGGATCACCAGAGAGTAGTAATCAGCAAAGTGAATGTAGGGGTGAAAGCTAAGGAAGGTATGTTCCCAAAGTCTTCATTTGGGAATAAATCTACCATTAACCATTTTCATTTAATTAAAAGATAAATAATTGAACTCAAAAAAACATCTATTATTAACCATTTTGGCATACAGTGGTTTAGGTAAATCCAAAAGGCGACTACTTAGATTCTCAGCAAGTAAATGCTCAAAAATGTAAGAGCCATGCATGTTGTCTCAATTCAAGAGAAGCATTGTGATACATGATGCACTCAAATTTACTACCAACCAAATAAAACGCAGTTTTGTCAAAGACGCTCCAAGTGCTCGCCTAGGCACCAAGGCGAGGCATGGGCGCCTTAAGAACCTCCAGGCGAGGCGCCGTTAAAAGGCATTGTCTAGGTGCTCGCCTAGGACTAGGTGTTGGTGTTTTAAACGCTTGAGGCGCTTGCCTTTTCAAACTAAGGCATTAGATACAAATTTTTAGCAAAAAACACAACATACCTAAAATATTATTATTGAAACAAAAAAAAATAGCTTTAATTTTGTTAATAAATCAAAGATGAGAAGAGAAGATCGGAGAGGTAATATTCATTCGAGAACCAATAGCAAGGTATTTTGCCATCAAAGAGATAAAAAAGAGGAATCATATGTATAATTTTTAGCGCCTCACTTCACTAAGGCAAGCGCCTAGCGCCTAAGGCGATGAAGGGTCCTAGAGCCTTAAAGGCACCTAGAGCCTTGACAACATAGACCATGGCTAATTGCTTCAATTTGGAGGATGTTTAAAAGGTCTTTTCTTATGTTTAACCCCCAATTTAGGATAGAGGTTTGTTTTAAAGTCTCTGTTGGGATTGTTCTAATTCCCTAACCCTATGCAATTAAATGTAAGGGCACCCCACCAGACACTTCATAGGAGTTTCTATACTAAATTTTCAGGGATAAATTTTAGTGGATGCTTATACTAGTTCTAATACTATTAAAATCCCTACAAATTAGGGAGTTTGCTACATTGTTCCCTTATTCAAGGATCACCATCCATATCCATTACTCCTATTTTAAGTTTAGGGGATTAGTGTGGACATTCACTATAATGCAGTCTATATTTTTTAAGTTTTTGAGTTTTGAGGATTAAAATTTAGGGATGATAATAAATATACTTGTGGTGATGCCATAACCTGATGAATTTAATAGATGTCACCAATCCAGTCTTTTAATTCCATAAACCTTAAAGAAATTAATATAGTGACTTCTTCCAATAAGAACATCAGTATGCACACCTACTCTGTTTTAGAAATTTTTTTCGCAAAAATAAGAAGATACACAAACATATCTGAAAAATATTTAATTAATATTAATAAATTAATCGTTTAAGAGAATTGCATGCTCTAAAACCCTATTAAACCAAAAAAAAAACTAATAAATTGATAACTAAGAAACAAAATCGAATAAAAAACTGACCTTAGTCTGAAAATCGACACGATCCAAACCGGCCAAATAAACCCCACCTACCACCTGCTCGAAAGAATGCTTGAGAGGAACAGACTGATCCACCCACACCCCATTAACGAACCTGAGCTGCGGGCCCCCCGCGGAGGCCCCGTCGGAGAGGACGAGCGACACGAGTTGGGAACAGAGCGAATCGAGCTCGGCCGTGGACTCGGCTCGGAGGAATTGGAGGAGCTGGGCTCGGGATTCGGCTTTGGACCCGGCGGCGATGAGGCTGAGGACGACGTTGATGGAGAGAGGGGAGAAGACGAGGTTTTTGTCGGCGGCGTGGGTTTTGGAGACGGCGGCGGCGAGGGTTAGCGAGGCGGTGGTCTGGTTGGAGATTGATTGACGGAGGTAGAGAGAGAGAGAGATGGGAGAGAGAGAGAGAGGGAGAGAGTTAGGGAGGGGATATTTATATGCTGCTTTGACTTACAGGGTAAGGAATGTGTGGGAATGGTACGTGTCCGTTTGTCATATTTCTAAAAATATACTATATATAAAAAATTGTGAAATTAATTTTTAATAGGATGCTAATTGAAGCATTTTATTATTCCTTCCATTTCATTTTAACCATCTCATTTCTTTTTATATTAGAATTAATAAAAATCAATTAATATTATTAAAATTTAAAATATTTTTATTCTCTTTCTTGCTATACTGCTGCACGATTTGTACAACTAATTGAGTAATTAAATGAATACAATAAATATAAATATTTTGCTAAAGTAATTTTACAACTATTTTTTAAAAATATAAACTAAACTATATATTGACACAGATTAAAAAAAATATAAAGTTATTATTAAAATGGGATAGATGAAGTATATTACTTCCACGGTGAGGTTCTTAAATCATGAATGATACACATTTCTTTAAAAAAATTCTTTTAACATCATTGAAAATAGTGCAATCGCAAAATTAAGCCACATAAGCAATATCTAATAATTGAAAATTTTGGGAACAATTTGATAATTTTATTCGTTATATTTTATTTTTATGATCTATAATTAATTTACCACTATTATATTATTTTTATGATGCTAGATGCCTATTTCTCTGTTATCTCTTCTACCACAAGAATTTTTGGCTCCGAACCTAAATTATTATTTCGTTAGTAATTATTTTTCATTTTCATCAAGAAATCTTTTTATGCCACATCTTCGAGAAAGATACAAAAAAATAAAATAAAAATTAGCATCCCACTTTTTGAGATGCTTAACCAACCATCCCTCTCCTAAATGATTCCTATACACCCGTGCTTGGCTTAGCATCCGCCATAGAGATGCTTTGAAAAAGTGACTTAATTAGTTGTTATGCGAGTCACGGTAAAACCAAAATCATTTGAAGCAACATATATGTCACATTATTTAAGGATAAACTACTCTTTCTTTTATGGCCATTTGATTGCTATAATCTCCCATTTTGACCATATTCACGTTTTAGTACTAGGAATAAACTATATGTACGGATAAATTAAACTTTTATATTGTTTGACGATATTTGATAGGATAGGCGAATTAGAAAATATTGCCAGAGATAAAATCATTTTCAGATATTATCAAACATTAGAGTTTTACTTATCGTTCGTTGACAAAAATCGGGGGACTAGCAACACTTCTAATTATTGAGACACATTGTGGCATATCAACCACTTCCGATAAAATACTTGAGGGAAAAGTTAGCCAACATTTCTACACTGGTGAAATATCTCGCAACAATAGTCAATTATCTGGCAACAGATTATCAATGAACTGTATGACAATAATGAATCGGAGACTGCTTGTCACAGACAACACCCATTGGCATATATCGTTACCAAAGAGTCAGCGATCATATGTGCGTGTGTGTGTTGTTGGTAATCCATCAAACAGAGGAAAAGTTGAAACGACATCCTCTCAGATACTCACACATTCCTCTACACAGTTACTCTTCATATCTCACGCCTACCACCTTCCCGCAATTTTATTGTTCACTGTTTTACCCCGATCATATCCTAACATCCTGTCTCATTTTCTATTTCTATCTTGTTAGACATACATTGCTCTGGCTCTCTCCTAAAATATTAGGCTTTTGTAATCTCAAAATAGTATTTGCATGAAAAAAAAATGTTATCAAACATGATAAGAATAGAACCCAAAATTATCAAGGTGTTTAAAATGAATCAATAACGAAGCTAATAACTGAAGCAAAGAAGCTTGCTTATGCAGGACAGGCAGGGAATATAGAACCACCACCACCAAGAAGTTGAACCGCATAGGCAACCTTCAAAATGTTTCACCAGCCGAAATAGACATACAAAATCGACAATGCAAAATTGCTACTTGGTTCACACAATCAGGACAAGAAATAATGACAGTGTAAGCCCAAGTAAAATCCCGACAGCAGCCGAAAGGAAAAAGAATGGAAACGGAAGAAAAACACAAGCTATTGCAGTGACGGAGACTTTCAAGTAATTCCTCTTTCAAACAACTCCTACTCCAACCTTTGTCCAATCATCTTGAAAGAAGCTTCAATCTCAAAATGGTTGTATGCAAAAGAAGAAAAAAAACGGTGCCGGGTTCATAAACAGTTTCTATAGCACACGCATAACATCTAGAGGGGTAGATTATTCACAAGTGCTCAACATTGAGCCAAAAAAAAAAAGTTCAAAGAAAATCATTAGAAACAACTAGAGAGAAGAAAACTGTTTGTAACCTAGTAGAAGTTTAAGAGACAACAATTGTTCCTTTCGCTGCTGCTGCGTCATACATGATGTTGGAGACTTTGGAGGGGGGCCAGTAACGAAGAACCGATCTACCAACAATGTTTTTTATTGGGAGTGGACCCCTGTAACAGAAAAACACGATTGTTACAATAATTTCACTAGCAGAAAATGTGGATAAATAACAAACAACTTGGAGTGTGTCCCCAGATTTTCCGTTTCACTACATTTAGAGCATTCCCAACAGAGTAGTTAAAAAGGGTACTACAAGCCTTTAGGTACTCAGTCTGATAAACCCTTCCCAACAGAGTCTCTTTTGTAACAGTATTGCAGTTAAATTTAGGAGTTTGAATCAATATAATTAGAGCATTCACAGAAATGTCCCTATTTTTTGGTCACTAAAACTAGGTCCTAAGTTATAGACTCAATTATGGTGAATTTTCACAGTAGAGTCGCTATTTTAGGTTTCTAAATAGTAAAATAATCAGATAAATTAAACAACTTTTTCAATTTTTTTTAACTAAATTCTTAAAAAGTAGACATGGGCTCGTTCTCGTAATAGCCTCCGCTGAGATTCGATCTTCATAGATGATTGTTGTGGCCTTGGTAGCAATGGGCTCACGATCTTGGCCAGCTCCAAAAAGGTTTTACGGGGTTCAGAGCGGCACCGATGTTCGGCTCAGAAACTCATTTGGATAACTCCACCATCATCATATTTGGATTAGAGAAGCAACAAACTCTAGATCTGCTAGTTCTTGAGAAATAGAGTTCGAAGATGACAATCACCCAGTTCATTCTCTCTCTACTCGCTATTTTGAGAGCAAAGGGGAGTTGGGTGGGATTGAACACATCTAACTGTAGAGAGAGAAAGAAAACAAAGAACATGGGAGAAAAAGAAAAGTTGGGGGCTATATTTCCTTCTGTGCGATCATAATTGCACATAGAGACCGTCTCTAAATATTGTTTCGAGTCAATAAATTTGGGGACCCAAAACCAGAAGTCTTTAATTTAGATATGGGTATTGTAGCAATAGCTACTCTGATGGGGCATGTTTTTTTAGCTTGGTAGCCATACAGGTTTTTAAACGCATTTCAAGACCCATACAAAGATACGGCTGGGAATGCTCTTAGCTACCAGAATATGTTACTGTAGCAGGAAAGCAATAATATTTAATTATACGTGAATGTACGGATCCTAATGACAACGTCCCTGTTCTTTCCATTTTCTTTTCATTTTCCACTTTCTCCTTCTCTGAACCAGGCAAGGTCGCCACCATCCTAGACTACTCCTTTAGCCAAGGACAAGAAACATGCAACCACGTAATTCGTAGACAAAAAACCATAAATTGGATGAAATAATCACATCACCACCAAGATTTAGGGTTTTCAATTTAACAGCCTCACCACCCCATTGCGTCTCTTTGCTACTCATAATAACTCCGGCACCTCCTCTTTTTCGCCGTTCTAGCTCAGATCCTTGTTCCTCTCCGGCGATCTGTCTCAGATCTATCTTTCCCACCAGTGATTCGTCTCCAATCTTTTTTTTTTTTTTGGATTATGAGATTTACATTTATATTACCAATATCTCTAAAAATTAATACAAAACATTTTAATAGAATTTTGATTAAATATAATTATTTTATTATTTAGCAACTCAAAACAGCTACTCTAATGGACAAATTCACTGGATCTTTAAAGTTTTGGAGACTCGTATTTGTTGACCCCATTTAGCTACTCTGCTAGGAATGCTGAAACCTATTGATAACTAGTTAATTTGTTTCTTTTCAAGTTCATTGATTTTTTAACCAAAAGAATATTCGGAACCAAAAAAAATTTAACTATCAGCATATTAACTTGCGTGCTTCCAAGATAACTATCTACAAAAATTTTGAGGATTAATAAGCCTAACGCTGTTCCTGACCATTTCTCTTTCAAAATATTAAACAATTTTCAGAGATACAGCCATATATGCAGACTAAAATCTACCAATATTCTTTGTACAAGTGTCGCCAACAGTTTAATTAATTTAAAATTTAAGGGCACGAAATAAGAACATCAATACCCGTCTTCTTTCATTCATTCTACCTCCAATTTATTTCTTTTATTTTGTTTTTTGGACCCACCCCAGCATACCAGTAGCCCCTTTCTTTAACGAAGAAACCAGCAAGCAGTACAGTCAACAAAAAGAAAAACAAATTACTGATCAGCAAATTCATAATTTGATATAAGCAATTACCAATTATGGGAATCAAAACTGTTGTTTCGATTGTCCCCAAGCACAAAAACACAACCTTTAGGAACCCGCTGCAGAAATCAACAATGCATGGTATTCAGAAATTGGAAACTTAATGTAAAACAATCAACAAAAAAAATCCTTTTTACTTCATGAGAACTAGATGAGAATTTTGAAAAACAGGAATCATTACCGTAGGTCTCAATTCATAAGCTAGTGGCTCTAAAATGAAATCTTCATCTTGCTCAATACCATTAACCAGCAGTTTACCATCACGAACCTGTTACAAAAAAGAATTACATGACAATAAATATAGAGATGAAGCTAAGGAGTCTCACTTCCATGAAACAAAAACAGAGATTCACTAAAAGGAGAAAAATTGACTTACTTCAACAACATCCCCTTCCTTTGCCACTATCCTCTTTATAAATACATCACCTGAACTATATCCAATTTCCTGCAAACCAAAAAAGAAACATTTAATTTCTACATAAGAGTCGAATTATAAAATAATACAGTACTAAGAAATTAAAAAAATTCACATGGTGATTTCATTACACACCTGAAGAATTGGAGGTGCCTTAAAAATAACAATTTCTGAAACTTCGGGCTTTTTAAAGATATAAGACACCTGAAGCAACAAAATCATTTGAAGAAAAACATTTAAATCAATATGATCAAAAGGTAAAACCCGTCGTTGATGCAGCGCCTAGAAGAGAAAGAGATAGACAAGAAGCTACTCAAAAGATGGAACCCTAGAAGGAAAACATAGGGGAATGAGCAGAGAAATTAAACTCAGTATTCAGTAATGAACCATCCAAAGCTATCATCCCAATAACAAAGCCTTCTAATTTTAGGATTGATGACACAAATGATGAGGGATAAAAATACATCTAAAATATTAACAAATATTCTGACTCGAATTCCTAGACCTTAGAATTGCAAAAAGAAATCTAAAAAATCTATAAGAGCATCCCCAACAGAGTATTTAAATAGATATCTATTCCATGTATAGATAATCAATCATATACAATATCCCCAAAACCCACTCCAACAATGTATCTATTGCTAGAGTATGGATATCTATTTTATCTTTTGAGCTATTTCAGTATCTTAGCGCGTCACAGGTTTACCCCGTTGGAAACCTCCTCTTTGCAAACAGGAGTAAGTTTGCATATATCACACCCTCCCAGTCCCAGCAATACAGGAGTTTTGTGCACTAGGCCGTCCATATATAAGTGTAGAACCCCGTTGGGATGGGGATGCAGAGATATCCAAGTAAAATACTCAAATTTTCATAAATTTCATAGTTATCCCCAATGAACAAAACACGATCTATTTTCTTTCTTATTCTCTATCCGCCGAAGTCTCTCTCTAAGATACATGCGCACTGTGGCGCTCTCTTCCATCTTCTCACAATAACTATGGCAATCTCTCTCCCTTCTAGATCTGCTACAACATATATTTATTGGATAATAACAGACAATTTGGTTTGAGCTCTTCCATAATTTCATGCCAAACCATGTGAGCATTAGTGGACCAAGAAGGGGACAGGGGGAGGCCACAGCCCCCCAATCTCCCAAGTTTACATAGAATTTACGTGTAAATTTTAAAAATTTGGGAATTGCTTCACTATATGGCCCCCCAACAAAAAGAAATAAGTCACCTAAACAAATCATGCTAACTTGTCCTCCATAACATGAAATTCTAGGTCTGCCACTATACGTGAGGGGCCACAAATATTCGTACTATAACTACATATGTTGTTGGAATGCTCTAATAATGATCTAGAAGGTAGCACATAATTACTTACTATGTTAATTTCCTCTTGCTGCACATAGTCGCAAGAAGTCTTACCTTACTCTAATTAGTACAAACGTAACCAAGTGAATACCTTCTCATGTTAATTTTAAGATTCCAATACTTCATTTCTCACATAGTTTTATATGAATAACAATAAACAAGCCAACCTATCATAAACTCTTATCAGAATTTCAAAACATGATCGTCAAAAATCAGAAAATACTTGTACAACAGAATGTCAAATCATTGCCAACAATGATGGGAGCTCTATTTAAGAACCACTATTTTAATTACCCTAAATGGGGATGGGAGCATCCATATTGAAAAACACAATACTACGTGCGCCTTAAAAGCATGTATAACAACTTATGTTTCTAGATATTAGATAGATTAAGGATATGACCAACATACATATAACCTAAAATGGATTTAAACACGTCTCTCACTCATCAAGATCCATTGGTGATGAAATAATTTATACCTGCAAAGTGGGTAGAGATAAAATTCATCCTTAATAAGCATTTGCCAAAAATTTTATTCATAATTAAATTCATGCTACTATGATATAGTTCTATAGCTTTCTCCAAACTATTATGTTTTATATCTACTCCAAACTTATTCTTCTAAATTCAAAATCATCACATAATTTGCCAACATGCTACTATACAAATCATGACATTAGGGTCAAGATAAATAATCTTGGTACCTTTTTGGCAAAATATGGTCCCCTACTTCCAGAGTGTATGAAAAGGAGAAAAGCACCTAATGGGCTGAGAAAACAACAATTCTATTTTTTTGAAGATAACTAGACCATATCTTCGATTGACAAGGACCTTCACAAGAAGAAAGAAGGGGGTTCCACAAATTTGTTCCCCTAGTTTGCTCACATAGGGGTTCCAACCATAGGATTGGGTTTAGTAGCATGTGGGCTACTAATCAAATGGTTGCAACAACCAATCCAATGGTGGCTACCCCTATGTGAGAAATTAAGGGGAACAAACTATTTAAGCCTCCCTTGGTCCTAACAGGAAGTACCAAAACATTAAAAAGTCAAGTCCATCTTATGGATTAAACAAAATTAACATATCACAACATTTTGTTCATAATTTGAACTGCAAATTACCACAAAATAAAATTAAAGTTTACCCTACTTTTCCTAGCTCCAAAAAAATTCATAAACTCTTGATGGATTAAAAAAGAAATATTTTCCTTGTCTACAAGGAGACTAAATTTTTAAATCTCAATTGATCTATAATGTTGCAATGTAAGGAAATACAAACATGGAATCAGGATCTCGTGGGCTACCTAGCTACAAATGCACACAAATTTTCAAATCTCTATCAAATTTCAAATCCTTAATTACCCAAATGGACCCTAAGGGCAGGTTTGTTTCCGCAAACAAAATTGTAAGGGACTGGACTACTAGTCCCTCGTGTGTCAATCTCCAGAATAAATTTTAGTAATGTGACATTTATTTGAATATATTTGTCTAGAGAGCAGGTACTTGAACTCTAGACTAACAGTCTCATCCCTGCTCTCACAGACAGGATTAGTAACTTATTGGGGCTGAAATATTCCGGATTAACTGTTAGTGCAGCAAAGTGCAGAGCATAGAACTGAAACAACAGGAATCAGTTAGGAACTTCAATCATATTCCTTTGAAACAAACACACCCCTAAATGCCAAAACCTGTAACATAATTTAAAAAACATAATACTCTCAATCCTATACCTTCTCCGCTAAGATATAGTCGCCCACGTTGAGCGAAGGCACCATAGATGATAAAGGGATCGACATCGGCTCCACAAAGCTCTACCGGAACAATATACTAAAAATCCAAGCTTCGCATGAATATGTTGGACTAAACTAACAGTCCAGTCTTAGATATGTTTCAATTTTTTATGCTTTGGATTTTACAATAGACTGATAGTTCCTCTGGATTATTTAGCCCCAAATAAGGGACTAATATGTCCTAAGAGGAGGTGTGCAACTATTAGTCCAGAGGTGCTTGTCTATGCTTTTTGGACAATTTTATCGAAATAACATACATTTTTATTAAAAGCACTCCAAGCTCTAGCCTAGGCTCCCGGGAGAGAGCAATGTGCTTGAACTCGAGCAACATCACTATCGCATGCCTAGGCAAGCGCCTTTAGTTAAAGCACTAGCGCCTCACTCACATCATATAATTTTTCTATTTCTTTTTTCTATCATTATGATTAATCTTTTTTTTACTATACATCATATTATCGTCGTCGTTTATGATTACTAACCAAAGAAAGTGTCACTTAGATAAATTACAAGAAGATAACATAAAAATATATCAAGAAGTTATCACCACTTCCCCACACCTATAACACAAGAAAATTTTAATAATATCATGAAATTATGCAATTCTATTGAAAAACTAATTAGCACCTTTCATTACTGAAGCGCTAGGTGCCACAGGTGATATAGGGCCTTGGTAACTCAAGGCGCCCACAACTTTTAACAACACTGATAATATATAAGCACACTGAATGTTAGTCACAGGACTACAGTCTACTGCCTGTCAAATTAGCCCTTCAAAACAAATGCCCCTGAAAGCATAAGCTATCAAATAATTTAAACAACCCAAATCATGACATTAACCAGGTAAGACAATTCCAAACCTTCTCCGCCAAGATCCGGTCCCCCACGTCGAGCGTGGGCACCATAGATGACGAGGGGATTGACCTCGGCTCCGCCAAGCTCGACCGGAACAGTATACTAACTGTCAGTGCAGTGAACGCAGCCTTGGCATCATCCGTCCTGAAACTCAACAACTTGGACACCCAGCTGCCCCCTTCATTCCTCTCCTCGCACCGTGCCGCAGAGGTAATTGCCTGTGGTGCCCGCACTGCCTCGCTACATGGCAGCCATTTGGATCCCTGCAGGCAGAGCAATATCAGGGCCAATACATATGAAATTTATGGGGATGCTGAAACTACACACAAAAAAAAAAAAAAAAAAAAAAAAAAAAAAAAAAATAAAAAGCAAAATTTAGTTTTTTTAAAAAAAATTAAAAAAAAAAATAA
>MKEJ01000898.1:9033-19511 GCA_001753735.1 Embelia ribes
ATCCTACGTACTTGTATATGTATATATATATATACACACAAGTACTTAAGATTTTACGTATTTGTGTGTTTATATATATATAACTAAAATGTTTCACCGCACCTGGGGAGAAACGAAAAGCTTAAACTTACTAAAAAACCAAACTTTTATGGAAACATATTCAAGAGACTAAAAGTGGCATGATGATTTTGTATTCCTCAATGGTATATGTAGATTACCGTAATGATTCTTATTTCCATTCATGCAAAACAATTATCCATAGGATTAAGAAAATATTATACATGTACCAACATCAGACATAATAATAATACTTGGTGATAACACCATTAAACTCAAACTACGGTAATGGGACCGATTAGGAGGGGATTAGAGGGGGATTTGTCTTGATCAGCAGGTCTAGGAGCCCCGAGCTTGAGTTCTAAATCCGGAGCGTCATTAGTTGCGCTTGTTATTACGGGCAAAGAGTTCATGTTCCGGCTTTGAAATGGGCCGAAAAAGCGGAAAGGCACAGGTTGGTTAGGAGATGATGGTTGAGAATAATCATGATTTTGATGAATTTCTTCAAGGCATGAGCTTCTTAGCTTGGTAATAGAGTAGTTAAGATGGTGAGTTCCCATTTTGTCACTTGAAACCTGTCGTGTATTTGACAAAAAATTCTTGAGTGACCAAATATTGTACAAGGTACAAAAACAATTGGTTATTTGTCATAGAAATTTTGGTTTTATTGCTTTCGAATTTAGAAATACTGAGAAAACACAATTGGGACTTCGTTAGCGAAGAAAAGGGAAGGACACAAAAGCATGGTGAGCTGCTTGAAATTCATGATTTTCAATCCTAAAATCATTATTCTGTAAGAAATCATATATATAGTAGAATGTATTAGTACTGCGAACAATCAAACCCTAAGTATATGCAAGTTCCGGTATATATTATCTACTTTTAGCTTCATTAGCATTATTTTTCACCAAAATTTCCGAGTCTTTTACTAATAGTCCTATCGATATATGATGTTAAGATTTCAGTGTATGTAGAAAAGTCACTTGGCAAGAATTCTACTTGGTCTTCGTGATCTTTCCTACCGAGTGATCCCTAATTTCAATACGATTTATTCATCTTTTTCCAAAAGTAGTGAAATATAGAAACTAAATCTAGAGCCAAAGTGCGTGAAGATGACATCTATATACGTACCATGTCAAAGAGGCTCGATCGCCGCTTCTTGTCATTGAGTGTAGCCTGCCGCAGAAAATATTTTTGAGCGTGGCTGGCAACCTGAGTTGGAGTTCGGGTAGTGACAAAATTTCTCGAAATTCCTCTCCAATCTCCCTTTCCTAGCTTCTCTAAGCCTGCCAAAAATGCCTTGTGTTCCTCCTCTGACCATGGTACACCTAGTTTCCAAAATATTTAGTGATAATCAATGAATAAAGGGCATTATGTTTGTCGAATAAATCATATTATTTTGCATCCGAAATTAGCAAAGAATATGGTGTAGAAATTATTGAATTAATAAAAAATAAGAATATGAATTTGATTAGCAAATGAAAATGGGTTGTTTTTATGAAGTGGTGGAGGATTCTTGGTGACAAGCTGAGATTTAAGAGGAAAAAATTTAGGGAAAGATTTGAGGATAATTATTTTAGTAACAAGATTCACGGGCTCTATTTTTCGATTAATGTCAAACTAATTATAAGATCAAAGAGATACTAATGAAGGACAAAATAAGCCCAAAATTCAAAAACATTATTATGATTTTGTACCATAAGAATCAAGTATCCTATCTTTTCTTTCTTTTTTTCCTTGACAATGGGAACAATTCTCAAAAAGAATTATTTAGAATCAGAAGCGATGGATGGAAAATAATTTTCATACCTTTTCTCCCCTCGAGAGGATGGCCTAAGAAGGCATTAGAGAGATAAGCGATCGAAATCTTTTCGGAATTTTCACAAATAGAAACTCTCGGAGCAGATAACGAAGAGCAAGGCGACGAAGACGAGGCTGGAGATGAAGAAGGCAAACAATCCATGCTAAAACTCTTCTTCATAGCAATTGAAGAAGAAGATGAAGAAGAAGAAGAAGATGAATATATATCAAGTTGAACCCCAAATAGCTTTACCCCATTAACAGCATTGGTAGTACTACTCATTTTGTAATTTGTACAAGTCCTTGAGTTGTGCCCTATGTGTCCACAATGTGAACATTTTCTCCCCATTTTTACCCAAACAAACTCAACCACAAATCCCCAATGAAGCAATCTCAAAATGCCCACATCTAAGAGAGAGAGAGGGAGAGAGATAGAGAGAGAGAGAGAGGAGAGAGTGACGTTGTATGTGGGGTGTATATATATATATATATAAAAGAAAAAAATCCTTTTAACCAACCAAGTATAGACGACACATGCACATATGTACATATCTTATATTGGTTCCACATATTTAGTTAAACAAATGCTCCATCTGTTCACAAATAATTAGCCATATTTCGTCCAAAAATAATTGAACATTTCTATTTTAGGATAAAACAATCATCATAATATAAACTGAATTACTTATATTGTCCTTTCAATTATTAAGGGTTAACGCCAAATTAACCATCAATAGGAATAATTTACGTCATTTAACACCAATTCAAATTTAAAATTTAAAATTGCACAAAATTGCATACCGAATTAAACCATCCAAATTAATTTTGGACAGAGGAAGTATTAAATATGCAAAGCTAATGAATTAATAAATCCCGGAAATGCATAGAAATTACACCTTCTTTCTCTCTCTCTTTATATATGTGTGTGGAAAAGTTTGAGGTGAGATTATTGGAAAATGGATGCACACCAAGTGTGTAAGATTGGGTGAGGCAAAGCCTTTTGATTGGATAATTTAGGACTTAGAAGAGTTAAAACAAAGAAAAGGTTACCTTCAAGTGGATGTAATTTTCACCTTGAGTTTGTGTTACAGCAATGGAAATGGGGACCACTATAGTGCTATTATTGAAATGCCTATATAGCATATGTTTGTATGCACAAACATGTAATATACCTTTGTTCCAATACATACTCTAAATCTCGTATTCATTATATATTACTACTTATTTTGTTTACAATTGTGCAATTTGATTGTGCATATTTTTTAGGAAGTTTTGAAATATAGTAATTTAATATTTGAATACAAAAATATTAAATTTATCTATAAATTTGATTTTTTTGTTATATTTAAATATTAAATTATTATAGTTCAAATTAAAATCTCCTAAAAAATGTGCACAATCAAACTATGCAATTATTTGTGGATATATAGAGTAATTTTTTAGTAGGACAGAGTTTTTATATGTATCAATATTAGACTTTGTCATTACGAGTGTGAGAAGGCATTGGAAGCATTTACTGAATCATATATATAATTTTTTTTAAGTATATATATATATATCCATAGACATGGATAATAAATATAAATAATTAGTCTCTTTCTAAATAAAATTAATATTTAATATTACTTTTCAAAAATCGTTAAGAATATAGCTTACTTGCACATGTATTGAACAGACATTCTCCAATGGACTTGGAAGTTGGTGGTAAAGTAATTTAGGTAGAAATATATTATAAGTAATATTAAAGACTTTGAAAGTTGATTTTTTATCAACCAACAACATTTTCATGGAAAATTCACTAACGCCTGTGTACTTGTTTTCAACATCTAGTACCAAATTTAACTTTGAATGATTCAATTTCCTTGTTAGTAGCATCATAAATTTAACCAAGTTAGATACTAAGATTCTTTATAATGAGCCAATTGAATAAGTCAAAAAAGACCATAAGTCAAATAAAATACTTTTCAAAAATTTTAAAATTCCAATCAAGTCCATGTCCTCTGAAATCGTAGGACCAAAAATAATGGACCAACACCTACTAATACTATAATTAACTATAGATAGATAAAATATACCCACACTAAAGTAAAAACAATAGATAATATTAATTAGGAATTGAATATGTCCAAAAATGAAACACCCCAATTAAGTCAATAATAATACCCTTTTAAAAAATTTATAATTCCAAACTTGATCATGTCCTCTGAAATCATAAGGCCAAAGATGGTGACCAACACCTAGTAATACTATGATTAACTGTATATAGTTAAAATATCCCCGCAAAGTTAAAAATAGATAATATTAATTAGAATAATTAGATTGGTTCCTGCTTATGCTAATATTCTAATAACTGCTCTTAATTGGGTGCAACTTGTTTATTTGTTAATGCTAGCCAAAAGTTGGATTATCAAAAAGCAAAAGAGACTTTAAAAATAAGATGATCATAAGATAACTCCATTGGTCATAAAATTTTACAAATTAGCTCCTTAGGAGGTGCTTAACAGATCTGAAATGAGAACAAATGACAAATTTTGAAGATTAAAGTGAAGCCGAATTAAATGTTTGTGAATGTAATGTCCATCATACAAATTTGATGGAAAGATCTTGCAACGAAGGCTTAGTTTACAGGAGCACGATGTTTTATATTTATTTAGAATTTAAAGTACGTCTTTTTAAAGAAAATAATAAAAGAAAAATGATAATTTCTTACAACTTTCTTTTCTTCATGTAGATTGAAGACTATGGAATTAGTCCGCAACATTTAACTCTTTGGTTGGCATCGTCCTCATCGTCTAACATTTTAAAATAGGACTTTTGAGATCATAATATCAAAAAGGCTATATACTTAAATACACTATCAGAAAACGGTGAAATAGCAAAAATTTTTTATATTTCCGATGGATTTTTCTAGGACATTTGTTAGACAAATCCGTTGCAAATTCTGTTATCAAATAACAATGGAGAGATTTCCTTCCCAAATTACTAAGAATTTTGCGAAGGAAGTAAGTTTGTTGCAAAATTCCGTTGAAATATCTATCGCAAGTATGATATTTTAAATTATCCATTGAAAAATCCATTGCAATTTGTTTGTTGCAAAATCTGTTACCACTGTTTGTTTAAAAATCTGTGTTGTAAAATTGATTTTTTTATTAATTAAAATTTATCCATTGAAAAACCCGTTGACAAATTTCAGTTGCATCGTCTGGTTCTAATTTCCGTTTAAAATTCCATTGCAATTTCTTTTTATTTACTAAAAAAATATCTGTTGGAAATTCCTTTGCTAAAAAATCTTCATTGGAAAGTCCGTTGTAAAAATCCATTGCAAGATCCATTGCAGATTTTAACTTTTTTTACTAATTTTATTTATCCATTCCAATATCTGTTACAATTATGTATAAATTCATTGCAAAGTCCGTTATAAAATTCGAAAATTTCACAACAAAACCAACACTCATTCTCAATTATTGTGGATGCAAAAATTCGGCAAACACCTAAAATTTCCCATTTTCGACCTTATTTTCAGTCACTGCCTTATTCACTATTCAATAATTTGCATCTTGGTTATCGATAGTTTCTCCGCTGACTCTGTTGTCATTACACAGAGTTACGTGCTGAAATTGACATTTTTCTTGGTCATCGGTCTGTTATATATTCGCACACCTCCGCGCTATGAACGTTATTGTTGTAAGTTAGAATTTATTATGTTCAGAAATATATATAATATATTATTTCAAAAAATAGAGATTTTACATATATATTTGAAAGTTTGTCAATACTTTTTGGAATTACATAATATTATTTGAATTTTGTATAATTATTATAAACATGTGTAGGGAAAAATGAAACATGGCAGCTCATAGATATACCGAAAGGTGTTGAATAAATCACTCCATCCTGAATTTGAGAATTGTGTAATTGAGTTTTTAAATTTTGAAAGAAGTCAGTCTCAATATATGGACGAAAATGAGAATAGGTGTCCACGTGGTAAGTGTACAAACAAAATTTTTTTGACTTAAGGAAGTGGAGTATCATCTCGTTAGAAAAGGTTTTATAGAAAATTATTTTGTTTGGAATCGTCACGGAGAAGAGTATTTAGCAAACTATACCTAGTCACATCAACCATAATACATTTAGGACAATGGTGATGGATGCAATTAACCCTAGCTTTGATTCAGGGGTTCAGGAGGAATCTCTCGATCTGGTGACTCGATATTTATATGATATGCTCCATGCAATAGAGTAGAAATAGTGGCACGGCTTGATGCACTCACAGTTATTAGGCTTGTCTCATATTTTTAGTATCAACTCAAAGCATAATTTGTCTGAATGATATTACAATGAGTTATTTGGATTTTTGAAAAAGATATTTCCTGATGAATATAAGATATTACAATTTTTAAAAGAGTTATTTGGATTTTTGAAAAGGATATTACATTAAGTTATCTAGATTTACAATGACTTCCAATTTTTTTGAGACAAAAAAGTTAGTGAAGGGCATTCAACGTTCTGTCAAAGAGATCCATTGTTATGTAAATACATGTAAGCTTTATTAGGGAGATCATAGTAAAATGACAAATTACAAATTTGGTGGGAAAAAAAATATAAGCCAGTGAAGAAAGAGGGTTCAAAACACTATTAGAATTTACCGTACAATAAGATGTATTACTTCCCCCTGACACCTGGATTGTAGAGCTTGTACCAATCCGGAACAATGGCCAACGACATAAGGTAGCACGGACGCTATCTGCAGGAATCAGGTGTGATGACGCACCCATCAGATTCAGAGGTGTGGAAACATTTTAATAGTACCCATCCAACATTCACAGTCGAGCCCCGCAATATTTTGGGTTTTTCCACTAATATGAGTTTGGCCAATATATTCATTCGTACTCATTTTGGCCAGTTGTAGTTATGGTGTACAATATTCCACCATGGTTGTATACGAAAGAAGGATTATTTGTCCCGATCCGGGAATCCCAAGCATAAAATAGATGTCATCTTGCAACCTTTAATTGTAGAGTTGCAACACCTATGGATAGATGGTATTTTGATATTCGATACAGACTTAAAATGGAACTTTTGGTTAGGAGCTGCTCTTATGTAGGCAATAGATGACTTTCCTGCATACTCCATGTTATAGGGATGGTCGACAGTGGGAAAGTTGGTGTGATCCCATTGCATAAAAGATTATGATGCATGTTATCTTCCAAAGTTTGGAGTCAATATGTTAAGATAGGCTTCGACATCATGTCAACAACAAATTTTACAACGGATATTGGTGTTGCTATTCTTTCATTTTCTTGTAGTGTATAGTATAAAGCATTTTTAAAATGTGAAAAAATATATTATATTTTCTGAATTTATTTTCTTATTGCTGTAAATACAATACCATATCCATTGCGTCGTTCTAAAAGAATATATAACATAATACATTAAATGCATATCAATTTCTAACATAATATATGTACCAACCATTTGTTCATTTTTCGTCCACAAACTCTTGCTTTGATTGTCATTTTGGTTTTCTCCATTTTATGCATAATAACAACCGATAATATTGGATTAGATAAGTTGATATTAATAAAGTTGAACTGAATTAAGGAAGAAATAATGGAATAATATTATCTCACATAAAACAAAGGGTAATGAAATGGATGCATACTAATATGTACTCCTTCCGTCCAATTTTAATAATTTTGTATTCTTTTTTAGTTCATCCTAATATACAATCCAATTTCTATTTTAAAAAATTAATTGAAAAGTCACTTTACTAAAATTCCTTTATTTATTGTAGTTATTTATTATTCCATTCATATGAATTATACAAAATAGTTAGCATTAATAAGAGGTATTGTAAGATCCTAGATTACATTTCGTTGCATTTCTTAACACTGATATAATAAATGTATTTTAAACATTGAAGTTGGAATAACATTGACAAGAGTTGTGTTGAAGCGAAATATTTAATGATAATGTGTATGTATTTAGTCTATTTGTCATAAATTGAAAACTGCGAATCTAATGAAAGTTCATAATATACCATTGGGAAGGTATTTCGATATACTACAATTTTCGTATTTTGACATGGTCATTTCGAAATAAAAAGGGCCAAAAGAGTATTTAAAAAGGTGGAGGAAGTACCGGTACTCTAGTTGGTGTAATGACGTCCATAGGAGTTGTCTAGATGAAGAAGAGTTGTTTGACGCTATGTCTAATGACTCTGACTGAAGCCTATCCAGTTGCGAATAGCCTCCGGATACGTCGGGATTATAAATACTATTTCAAGCATTTTAATGTGAGTTTTTCAACCCTAAACAATTTCACATGCAGCAAAAAATAGGCATAAATTGAGATATTTTGAGGCAAAATCTTCAAATCCTAGAGAGTTATCACTCTGTTTTCGCATCCAAAAGTGGATTCGAGTCCCTCTCTTCGTTCTCTACAATGTGAGGTAAGAATTTTACAGAGTTTGTTTCTATTGTGTAGAACCCTAATTAACCAAATAGCTAGTTGTTGTTCAATTGAGGTTTGTATACGTGATTGGTGATTGAATACTCATTTATTGTTCGTAGGTGATCTTGAATTAAGGCTTGAGCCCATTAGGGATGATCGTTAGAGTTTCTCTTAGAGATTTTTGGGAGTCGCTCATTCAATCTTGGGTGCAGTAAAGTTTTGCTATCTTATGGTTAGAAACACAAGTTATTATATGATTGTTGTGCATGGTTGATTAGTACATATTTTTGTACCCTAATGTTGTGGTAGAGTTGGATGTTGAGATATTGTTATCAGTTGTGGCATATGCATAAATGTGTTAATTAACAAATTAAGAATTTATGAATGAGAAATTGTATTGAGCTAAAACGTGAAAGAACATATTATCGCAAGAGAGTAAAATATTGTAAAACTCTATTGTGATGAGTAAAAATATGAATTACATTAAAAGGGGAATGAGAACTGCCCCTCTCATTCATACCTTGTTTAAATAGGGTGCGAATAGCTTTTGTCCAACTTAATTAATTAGTGTGACAGCTTACACAAACTAGTTTAAGATTAAGAGTGCTTATCTTTACATGAATTACGTAATACTATTTTTTGTTGATCTATGACCAATTAATTTGGCATCTTCTTTGAAAGGAATCTTCACACAAGAAAAAGGGGGGAAAATCTGTAATTTAGATCTTTCTTAACCTTATTTGTGTTTATTTTAGATCACAAAGCTGGCATCTATTATAGAACACCACAAGATTTAACAGTTAAGTACACAATATCTAGTTAGGAATGTGTCCCATCTATTTTAATAAATTCTGAAAGAGTTGAGGGATCTGTAATTTAAAGGAATGTGTCCATTAAATTCTTGGGTTAATTACACTCCGCCTTGCAAGGTTTCTGAATTTTTAATAATATCTTCTAATACATATGAAATTACACTTTCTTCCCAAGTCACAAGTTTTATTTTCATGCCAAGAAACCATATTATCTTTTACTTTCTCATCTTCTTTTATTCCTTTTACAACACATAATGAAAAATAATATAAATACGATATTATTTTATGGAAAATATTTATTTGTTTATATATATATATATATATACAATCAACATGTTGAGAAATTCAAAAAATTTCAGAATTGATACTTGTTAATGAATATATATATTTTTAATTTTATGATTCATTTATGATATTTAAGTCACGTGCTAGAATTCTATACATCCTGAGTACGTGAGAAAGCAACCATCCAACTTAGCCATCCAACTTAGTATAATAAACACAAATCAATAAACATAAATAAATTCTCAACTGAAAGTAATCAACATTTACAAAATATCTAACATCCCAAACTTTAGGATAAGAAAACAAAGTAAACAACACTTTATCAATATGTTTTTACTTTTAACATCCAATATCAAAATCGACAAAATCAAAATCGACAAAAGAACGTAGATCCGGCCTATGGCCAAAGGCTACCTAGTAGCACGATTAAAGACACTAAAATGACAATTTCCGGGTGTGCTCCAACATCTTCTAGCAACGTATCATTGGGCCACCCAAATCTGAATTTGCTTGGCGTTTTATAAGAAAATAAAAATAAAGAAAAACAACCAAAATAGGTACGATCATGGGCGTACAATTTTAAGAAAAACATATATATGATAATATATAATATTCTAGAGTCCGTTCATCTCAAAATTAACAATGAGAGAATATAAATAAATGAACCAACTACACATCCAACCAACAACTAGTCATATAACATCAATTACTTGGCAATGAAAGTAACTGACAATATCAAAACAACTCGGTCTTACAACCAACATGAGTGACAACTCGAAATAAAACGTACACACGAGGCTTTAAGCGTAAAGACTAGTGAATAACTTGACCTACTCTAAGCTCCCATAGAACCCGATCAAAAGAAATATAAAAACAATTTGTAATGAGGGTTGTACTCGTAAGGTTTTCAATACAGTAGGAAAAGTACACTGGGAATGGGGTATTTAGCAAAACAATATAGCGTTCACAAGTCGACAAATAATCACACAACCTCAGCAAACAAACAATTCAACCAAAAAACAATACGCAGTGAAAATAAACAATATTGCCCAAATGCAAGGAAACGAAATC
>MKEJ01000908.1:0-10835 GCA_001753735.1 Embelia ribes
TATTAATTTTTATTTGTCACTATTCAATCTCACATTTCTGGGCTTTTCATGGAAAAATTCGAGGTGTGACAAGAATATACTCCATCCTTTCATAAATAATATTTCACTTTTAACTTTTTTGATGTCCATTAATAATTATCTTCTTTCCATTTTATAAATATAAAATTAAATACATTCTCATCATCAGCTTTTATAACTGCTAAATAGTATAAAAACTTACTTTTGGTGGTTAAATTCTAAAATTCACATTAAAATAATGTGATATAAAACTATTCAATTATTTCTAAAACTGTTTTTCAAGTCTAGCAGGATTTTTTTTTGGATGGAGGGAGGGAGTAATAAAACTTAATAGAGGTAATATTATAATTTAGATGTCATTCAAAATTTTAAAAAATATTTTTTCACTTATCTCTAAAACTATTGGACAATCAAAATGCATCAATAATTCAACAATAGTTTGCAGAGGGAGTTATTATTTTAGGGTTAAGCTCACCTCCATAATTATTTTTCTCCCTAATCTCCATAATTTTTATCCCAATCTTACATATGTAAAATAAAATAAATCAAGGACTCACAAAAATTATGTTCTTATTTTTAACCATAAATGAGAAGTTTATTTAATTCTTTCTCTCTTTACTACATTAGTGTAATTCATTATAAAGTGTAAAATATAAATATTTTAATAATTTAATATAATGAAATAAATATAAATATTTTTTAAATCTATTTACTTTATTTCACATCTATTTCTTTATTTTAATATGGTTGCTTAAAGTTATATTTTTTCACCTCCAACAAAAAATATATTTCTGTATTTTTAAAATACAACCAAATAAGTCCGGTATATACTTTTTTAGAAAATGACGGGTTAAGCTCCCTCCATAATTGTTACACTCCATAATTTTCATAACTCTTATCCTAACCCTATAAGTGTATAAAGTAAAATCTAATGGCTTTTAAATTAAATTGCATTTATTCCCAACAATATAAATAGAATACTCGATTATTTACTACCCGTATTTCTCCCTCATTCAAAATTTGATTTTATATGTCCAATATATTAAATTTGATTTATATTTATTCATTATCTTAAATATTTTTTATCATATAATAAGAAAATATATTATTATTTTACAATTAAAATTTTAAATTTATAAGTATTGTATATATGTTTGGTAAAAATAAAAAAAACTATATATATTTTTATATTGTTAATTGTGAAAAGTAGTTAATAATAATGTAAAGTATGACAGATATGTAATTTTTTTGGAAAAAAAATAAAAATTTTATTTTTGCAAAATTATATTTTTGGTACTTTAAATAAAAATTGTTTTATTTTTATTGGTCCAAATAAATAACATATTTTACTTTTTACTTAAAATACAAAACTATAATTTTTAAGATTCCACCAAATAAGCCCACTTTATATATGGTTACCAATATATAAATTACTTTTTTTTATTAGAAATTAAGTCAAAAAATAATTTTACTAAAATATCTCTATTTAATATTAGATTTTAACATTATAAAAAATTCTCTGTTATTTAATAAGAATATTTAAAAAAAATGAGAGAGAACAAATTTTCTTGATTAAAGTTAAACCGAGAGTACGAGTATTATTTGCAAACATTTCTAGAACTTTCTTATCCTAGTTGCTTCATTATCATCGCCTCCCTAGGCATTGTTCTAGGGTTTCATCATCTTCTCCCACTTCTCGTTAACGTTGACCCTCTTCTCTCTCTCTTTCAATTTCAATCACTCACACCAAAGGTATACATAAATGTATATATATGTGTATGTATACATATACTTATACATAATTCTGAGTTTCTTTGACACTAATTTGGATCCAATTTGAGTTATCTGCAGATTAGAAATGGCGGCAACTCAGCTGACATTATCTTCGTTGTCGTGTGTGGTGGGTCCCTCGTTCGAGGGACTTAGGGTTTCGCCCATTGGTAGCGTGTCGTTTGCTCCTGTGAGGGGAAAGGGGCTTGTATTCAGATCTTCTCGAGCTCTCGTCGTGAAAGCAGCCACTACTGTTGCTCCCAAGGTATTGTTTCTCTTCAAGATTTTAAATGTTTTTATTATTTGGTTATAATATAATGAAATGTTTTTTATTTTTTTACTGTAAATAGACAAGGGTAGATTTGTATTATAACTAGTAGTTTGAAGATATTTGTATAGTTGATGATTGAAAAAACATAATCAGCTTTTAAAAGCGAATCCAAGGTGCTTATAAAAGCCAATAGTAAGAAGCAGAAGCTGATGTTGAAAAGTACCCAGCTTTTCTTTTACCAAACACCAACGTATGCTTTTGAATTGGAAAAAAGCGGAAGAATTCTCAAAAACAATACCAGACTCAACTTGTGTCTCTCTTTTTTATTATATGGTTTTTGAATTTGCCTTTAGTTTGATGGAAACTGATGTGGGTTCATTGGCCTGTGGGTTTGTATATTGGAGCGATTTTTATTTTGCTTGGGTTGGTGTTGGATATGTGGTGTAATTCTTGCGTGCTATTTCCTGGAATAATTATGTTAATTGAGGTTATGGAAGTTTTTGAGGAATTGACTTTTTTCTTTTATATTATATATTGCACATTATTTTGGATATTAACTATATTCTTGCTGGAAACATATATGGGCTTACTGGCATATGATAGATTTGATTGGTCGTCGCTTTGCTTGAATTGACGCTGGACGCATATTTAATTCGTTTGTGCTCTTTCGGGGATAAGTTTGGCTGGTCGGGAAACATGTTGTAAAGTGTTGACTGCGTTCTCGTACTGCACAGAAGCTGACTATGGTAGTTGATTTTGAAAATAAAAGGAGATTTGTTTGAAATATTAAAGAGGAAAAATAAATCCTGGCTAACTCATTTGTACCTTGACATGGGAATGCTTTTATTGATTCTTTCTTTTTGCTTCTGTTTTTTGTTATTACATACATTCTCTTGTGAGTTGGCTTATTAATGGGCCAGTTTCTTGTGTGTTATATTCAATATTATGTTGGTGTTCACATCCACAACTATACTGTTGATGAGGGTCCATTGCAATTGTCTTCCAGAGTCTTATTCAGTGTTTCTCTGGTTGTCTGGTTGCCTCTAGCACTGCTATATGAGTTTGCAATAGGCTAACCAGTGACAATCAATTTGGAAAAGCAAAAATACTGTTGCATTTATAGAGGAAACTTCTCAAGAAGGGCTCAATCACAGCCCATCAATTGAATTCGAATGATTTAACATTGCGGATATGCGGAGATCTACTAGGAAAAAGTCAGTGTCACCACCTTAAAAATTGAACTGATCTTTGTAAACTTTCCCAGTATCACTTTTGATTGGTGGGAACTTATCATGTGAGATGACACCCTTGCCAGATTTAGAGTGTAGAAACGATGCCACTGCAACAGGTCTATGTAACTGTAATATGGGTGACAACGTATAACATCTATGTGTAGGCATTGATATGAGATGAATCTGGTGATTATGATTTGAAAACAAAGTGCATGCATTTTTTCATGCAGCCAACCATGTACAAGTGGTGACCGCCTTTTTTAGTATTAAGTTAGTTGGAGTTGCAACAAGTGTGAGCTGAATATGTTGTTGAGAGTTTGGACTTCTCCAGTTTTTTAAACTCTTAAATTTTTTATATTTAATAAAGTTGATTTGAATTCGTAATTGGCTAATCAGCTAATATAGTTGCTTTAATTTATTCTCACTTTTTATCTGATCTTGATCTTATTGTCTCAGTACACTGCACTCAAGCCATTGGGCGATAGAGTGTTGGTAAAGATAAAGACTGCTGAGGAGAAGAGTGTTGGCGGTATCTTGCTTCCCTCATCAGCCCAGACAAAACCTCAGGGAGGTGAAGTTGTTGCTGTTGGGGAGGGAAGAACTATTGGAAAGAATAAGATTGACATCAGTTTGGCAGTAATTTTTTCATAAATTTAGACTATCTTTTGGTTTATTTATTTATTTATTTTTTAAAGTTTTATAGAATGTTTAATTAAGCTTCCTTCATTGTTTGTAGTTATTGATATACATTTTGTGCAACATTTGACCCTAAATTGGTGTATGTTTGATAAATTGTTTTGCTTTTGTGCAGTCTGGCAGTCAAATTGTGTATTCCAAGTATGCTGGTACAGAAGTGGAGTTCAATGGATCAAACCACATCATTTTGAAGGAGGATGACATAGTTGGCATTCTGGAAACTGATGATGTCAAAGATTTGAAGCCTTTGAATGATAGAGTTTTAATCAAGGTACCTTGCAGTTTCATTATATTGTTTCCACATGTTAGTCGTTTTTGCCCGCCATCAATTGTAGATCCTGTTAAACTGATTGTACTTTTGTGGAAAGGAGCCCTATACGCTGTTGAAAGACCATTTTCTAAACCATTATGGATTAAGAAGTATTATTTTGATATTCGCATTAGTTGTTTAACTTCAACTGAACAAGGCATGGGATCAGTATTACTTATGGGATCAGTATAATTGATGAGATACGTATTCATGCCCTGCTGTTTTTTCTAGAAAGGCTATGAATGTCCTAATATTTTAGAAATATGACCCCCAGATAATTTTTCTCTGTCAATTTCATTGTAGGATCCATATGTAAAGTTGGTCTTATATTATGCAAATTGTATTAATAGGTTGCTGAGGCAGAGCAAAAAACCGCTGGAGGCTTGTTGCTAACCGATGCGAACAAAGAAAAACCTTCAATTGGCACGGTATGTAACATTCATATTAAATTGAATTTGGTATTCCAGCAACACGGAAGAACATTTCCCTCCCAGTTTTTGTGCCTTTTACCTTGTCTTTAATGATGGATCAAATCATTTGACATTGAGAATTTTGTCCCTTTTATTGTGTTCTGTGTTTTCTGTTTGGGAATTGAAATCAATTGAAAATTTGGGTGGCAATCTTGCAAATGTCTATAAATGGCCTTTTGCATGTATTACATATAAAAACCCATGGAATGCGAAACTTGAGGATTTTAGATTACGGGCTATGATATATTAGCATGATTAGTGAAACTTGTTGCACTTTGTGTATTTGTAAATTCACTTTTTTTAGCTTATGTCTGAATCGTGTTTTATTCCTAAATCTATAAGAGGCAACCAAATCTAAAAGTGTATCCTCAAATTCTCTTAATTTCAAATCATGTTGTTCATATCGTGTCTAAAAGTAAATTATATTTCTATGCAGGTGGTAGCAGTTGGCCCTGGTCCACTGGACGAGGAAGGTAACAGGAAGGCACTGCCACTATCTGCGGGAAACACCGTCCTGTACTCAAAATATGCTGGAAATGACTTCAAGGGTGCTGATGGCGCGGACTACATTGCTCTTAGGGCAGCTGACGTGATGGCTGTGCTCTCTTAGTTGGTCTTAGCCTTCAGTGGTATTTTGGCTTTGATTTTTATTTCCTTGATAAAATTCTCAAGGTGTTGTTGCATGAGTTAGAAACTGTACTTTTTCGGTGATCTCCCAATGCAATTGATAGTCGTAAGGCAATTGTGAAAGTCTCTTTCTTTCTTCTTTTTGTCCCGGCCTGTGTGTTTTGGTTATAATTTTCTTCTGAATTTACTTACCTCAATCAATGGAAATTGGATGGTCCTGTATGAAAGCGATCAGCTTGCCAGTAAGTAAAGTCCAATGCTGCTTTTGAAACTAGGATTTGGTTAAACATACCATTTGAGAATATCATCCGTTTTTTGATGATGACCTGACCAACGTGGCTTCCTTGTATCAGGGCAAAGAGATGGTCAAATGAATGTACCTTGGATGGTGCAGGGACTGGATTTGAAAATCTGAGGAGCTCAAATAATACTAATGAACCCTTGGATCAGGCGGAACAGGCTTGGATTTGATCCAACGGTTGTGTAATGATGAAACTGATTTAATTCAAAGCCGTTTGATTGATTTTATAAACAACCCAAATAGGAAAGAGACACAAGAGCTCACATGACAAATCTAACCTGATCCCAATAATTTGGGGTTGGCGAGTGAACAAGTTATATTCTTAACCCTATATCTCTTTCTTTCTGGCCTGCCAAATCAGTAAGCAGATCTGTGTTATTGAGTTGCTAGAGAATCTAGATAAGAAACGAACTTCCAGCTCTTTATTTCCTTGCTTTTTCATGCATCTTTTTCAACTCCGTCGGCCTTTGTACACTTCTTTGGAAAGATGTTAAACAGTCTTCGTGTGGCCTTTCTTTTCCCGGGGAAGCCATTTAGTTAATAATTCTGAATGCTGCGTTTTGGGGTAGAGAAAGATTATAATAATAATTAGACTGTGAGAGGCTATGTTAAATCCTTGGAAAATAAAGGGGCAACTGATTCAAGTTTAGGAGATGTCATTTTAGGAAGATATGTTAAAACACTTTGGGCCGAGGACGAGCATATTGCCCTTCCTACGTTCAATATTGAAACGATTAGTTCCCACGTTAGTATGATTTGCTACGCATTCCAAATCCAGGTACATAGGTTCCGATATCCCGATCGGAGTTGATGAAAATAAGTTCCTAGGAAAGGTAGAGTGGGGTGCCATTATATGTTCAAAAGGCAGTCTAGATTTGAGCATTCAGGGCATTCCCATTAGTAATCTTGAATGGTCCCAACCGAAATTTAACCATCCTAAATTTTAAGGATTATGCAAAAAAATATCCCCACACCAGCGCACCTCAATACTATTCAATCATTGAAAAAAATAAAAATAAAAAATCTACACTGTACCCTTGAACCGGGAGATTGTTGTTTATCCCTAAATTTAAGGATTCTGGTTGGGCATTATATATCTATTTAAAATTTTTGAGGTGTACGGATTAAAATTCATGATGTTAACACCGTTGAAAAAATATCGCGTGGGGCACAATTTCAGACCATAAAAATTAAATTTAATATAAATAATAAAAAAATTATTCCAAAATTTTAATTATTAGATTTTGTTTATATAGTTAATTAAAAAAATTTCCACAATTTCAGGCATAAATTTGTTTGTGTAGTCTTTTCAATAGCATCTTTGAAAGTGATTTTAAAAAAAAAATCCTCAAATGGATCATATACAAATTATTCGGATTCGGATTGGATTTTGATACTTCAAAATTATTTTTGGGTAATTTGAATAGTAAAAATCGGGTCGGATTTTATATGATCGGATCCGATTCTAACACATACTAGTCTGCCATCCATTGCCTGGGGATGGGGACATGAATTGAAAACGTAGGAACCAACTTCATAGAAAATTATAAAATGGGTCAAATTTCGATTATGGGCTAAAATCACATAGTTCCATTGTTGTTAGTAAATATTAGCAACTAAGTCAACAAATCTTTTTTTGCATAGGTGATATTTTTACTTTTCGCTTTTGTTTCTGCACTCACCGTTTTTTGAATCACGGATCATACGCCCTCCCACTCCTGTTCCTTGCTATGCGATTTGATGACTTAGATTTACACTCTAAATGCACAATTTCTTGAATTATTATTAAATAAGTGATTTCTAAGACGAAAATTATTAAACTGTCAAACATCCATTTACTGTTGAGTTTTCGAGTTTCCAAAAATTCAACAAAGAAAATGAAGCGTTCAAAAGTTCTGCATAATATAGATTTATAAATAAACAGAGTTCAAGTACAAGAAAAACAGAAGAACGAAAAATTAACACCAACAGCTAACATCAAGTCTCAGAATCTGCATTGCCCTTATTCCGATCCAGCCGATTAATAAGATAAAGCGCGTTACTCGTGACCCTCGCCACATCCGTGATCCTCCCCTTCACGTCCGCCCTCACCTTCCCGCCAACCCCCGTGAACCCATCCAGACACGTATCATCGTTCGTCAAAGCAGCGCTGACCCACGTCTCAACGTTACTCATCTGCCACCTGAATGTGCCGCCACGCAGGCTCTGGAGCTCCCGCAGCGACTTCTTGAGCTCGTCAACCGAGTCCCCGACTTGCTCCACGCAGTCACCCAGGGCAGACCACTCGCGCCCGGCGTGGCCCCGGAGGGTGGTTAAGTAGGTTGAGGCTGTTTTGGCATGGGAGAGGCTGACCTTGAGGGCGGCCTTGGCTAGGTCACGGGGTGTGTTGCCCGGGTAGGACGAGAGGGTGCGGACACAGAGGTTTGGAAAGCTGGCGTGGACGCACGAGGTGTGGACGAGGTCGGGTTTGGCCGAGGCCGCAGCCGAGAGGAAGAGGACGAGGAATGGGAGGGTGTGTGTGGAGAGGGAGGCCATTCTTGTGTGTGTGTTTTTGTTTTCTTGAAAGGGATGAGAAATGGGGAGTAGTGGTAAGTGTTGCTGCTGGGTTTGTGGGTTTTTATTGAGGCGGGTGCTGTGGATTATTAATTGCTTGGACTTTTTTTTTTGAATTTTGAAATGATAATAGTAAAAATATCTTTACAATATGTGATTTTTTTTTTTTTTTAATATTGTTTACTAGATATTTTTATGACTTGGGATTTTATACATAATTTCTTGGGTGAGGATGCCATGGTTTCATTCCTTTTTATCTGTCTGATATATATTTTTTTGGGTAAGGTTGTGGTAATGTGAGGGACAACCCAATGGTTAAAATACTACTCCTAGTAAATAAATAATAATTTTATTTGACTAGACATATTATTCTAGTTAAAATAAAAAAAAAATAACTCTACATCTTATCATGCTGATATAAATTATCGAATCTATTCCTAGAAGGTTTGTTATTCTGTCTTTGGGAATTATGTGTCCTAATGATGGAATATGCTAAATTTCACCTTACCAGAATAGAAAAAAGACAATTATTTTAGACATTCAAAAAAGAATTTAGACTATTATTTGTGAATTGAAAAAATATTTTATTTTGATTAAACCTGTAGTTAGCAATAGTTCTTTCCCTGAAACTGCTAGGGGAAAGGGATAATTTTGCAGAAAATTATAGTTACACCCCAATCCAATTGTTAGTATGTAAGATACTATCATGTAATAAATTAGAGTTGATGACTTTATTTTAACCTAAAATCATTAAGTTAGAATTTTTTTCTCAAAAACAGCTTTGTGGAGTTTTTGCTTTTGACCAATTCTCAAGGATTAAGAAGATACTATCATGTTATAAATAAACCTAGTAAAACATTAGTGCTTGCGGAGCCACGAGACCTTCTTTTGGATCATTACAACGTACATTGAACGGTTCATGTAGAAGTTAGCACTATGACATTAAATAATCAACATTAAAACCCCAACAACTAGTGTAAAAAAAAAATGTTCTCATTATTGTGATATTAACACTAACTATATATTGATCTCTTTAATTCATTAATAATAATTGAAATTTGTATGAAATACTTTTACCCACTTTGGGAGAACGACAAAATTGTCCCTTTAAAGCTAAAGAATTAAATTAATGCATACATTTCTTCTAATTTATTTCTAACACAAATATATATATATATATATATATATATATAAAATTAATAGACAAGAGAATTGTGTAGTTCAACCTCAAGGTTAATTTTAGATTTTAACTTGAATTTAGTTTACGGGAGAACCGGTATATGTTTATCTTAAATATGAACATTTGGGATACAATGATATAGAATATTTATAGTACACTCTTATTTTATATTTCTATTTTTATTTCCTTTTTTATTTCACTCTTTCTATTTTCTTTCACAATATTTTTTGTGGGTGTTTACATATAACATGGAGGCCCCTTTTTAGACAAAAAAAAAGGTGGACAGGGGACAGTTGAAAATTAAATGATGGGACCATATTTATGTCAACGCATGCGTCACACATTGTATTTTCATTTATTATGCTTGCATCAGCCACAGTGAAATACAATTATCTATAATAATCCTCTTTAGATGATTAAGTAATTTCTATATTCAGATGCCGTCTCCCTCTGATTTGAACACTCGGTCCTTTTTCTATATTTTGAAGTTTTCGCAATTCTATATTGAATACCATTTTCTGAAATATTGATGATGGAAGTGACCTTATCATGAGATCTCCAGCCTTTTGTAATTTATGAGTATAAAAGAATTTTGGAGATATGTGCTTAGTTTGATGGCCTTTGATGTAACTGCCTTTGAGTTGTGCGATACATGCATAATTGTTCTCGAATAATACAGTCGGAATTCCTTTCATCGGATTAAGACCACTATTTCTTTGATGTGTTGTATTAATGATCTTAGCCAAATATATTCATAGCCAGCTTTATGGATTGCGATAATCTCATAATGATTGGATGACGTAGTAATTAAGATTTGTTTTGTAGATTTCCATGATCTAGTTGTTTCTCCATAAGTAAATATATACACGGTCTGTCATTGTGCATTATGTGGATCTGGAAAATATATAGCATCAAGTAACCCACTAGATGAGAATTTGACTCATTTGAATAGAATAATCCTATATCTGATGTCCCACGTAGATACCTTAATATGTGCTTAATTCCATTCCAATGACGTCTTATTAGTGCAACACTGTATCTAGGCAATAGATTGGCTGAAAAGGCAATATCCGGTTGTATACAATTTGTAAGATATAGTAAAGAACCAATATCACTTAGATATGATACTTCTGGGCCAATAAGTTCTTCACCTTCTTCTTGAGCACGAAATGGGTCCTTTTTTTTTATCAATATCATTCTTTGCGCTCATAGAACCACACCTCGAATGGCTACTAACTCAAACCCATTTTGCGTGGTGAATGGAAGCGAAACGGTCATTTCGTTGGCGATCAGCCTTCCTACACATCAGACTTTCGTAGTGGAACAAGGACAAAATGATTCACTCAGAAAAATTGAACTTGCTCTCGCAAATTCTAGAAGGGAGGAGGCTTTGATAAGAATAGAGGC
>MKEJ01000913.1:0-12124 GCA_001753735.1 Embelia ribes
AATCCATACCCAGAATAACATTAAATCCATATATGTCCCGAACAATCAGATCACATTCGAATTCGTGATCGAAAATAAGAATGGAATAGCAACAACATAAGAACTTCAAAGCTATCCAAATACCCAAAGGTAGATCAACTGTTATACTAGACTTACGACACTCTAGTTCCAACCCCAAAGATCGAACTAACCCTGTTGCAATAAAAGAATGAGATGTACCTGTATCAAACAAAATATGTGTACATGATGACTGAAATAACAGAATACCTCCAATGACAGATGTCTCTGTCGGAGTAGCAAGGACTTCTTGAAAAGCATACATATCCATCTATAGAGCTGGCGCAAAAGTAGATGTTGTGGCTCGGTTCCTAGTCCCATTCTGACCACCATGACTCGCTACCACTCCTGACTGAACCGACGTGGTTGGTGGTATTGGCACTGTACAAACAGACTGAGTTGAAGCAACCTAAGTAAGCTAGGTCTGTATGACTGCCTCTGGGCAAACACTCTGCATGTACCCCATAGCCCCACATCCATGACACCTCATCAAAGAATAATACCACATAAGATGCTCATCATGTCTACACTTATAGCACTCTTCTATCCCGAACTCTTCGACCCAATCCTAGTGTTATAAGGCCTCTGAACTGTCTACCCCTAACCATGTGAAGTCTAATCATCTCGTCCCCGTTTCTGACTACCCTATCAACTAGATTGTTTCCTTGACTGTTGCCCCTGACTCAATCTCAAAGTTCACTTCCTCTTCTATTCCTTTATCCACATTTCGTGTAGATCGATGGCCTCTTGTTCATCGGCTAATGCCACTACCTGAGAATACATAGTCGATCTTACCACCCAACAAATACAGGGTCATAAACCCTTCATAAACCATCTAATCTCCTTTACCTCTGTGCGTACATAAACCTTAGCATATATCGCCAATAAAAGTCCGTTGAATACTACATCACTGTTCGAGTACCCTGATACAAATTTAGAAAGTCATGCATCTTTCTACACTTGTACGATTGCAGGCAATATTTGTTCAGGAAAACATCCTTGAACCCCTCCCAAGTCAGCTCCCCAATATCAAATATCTCAGCATACTCTTTCCACCGTTTAACTATCTTATCTCACAAAAACAACAATATTGTCCTTGCCATCACCAACGTATTGGTCAATGCCAACGTGTAAAAGTGGTGCTTTATATTGGACACCCAAGAGTCAGCTCCTTTTGTATCTGCACCTCTACGAAACATAGGAGTGCTACCAATCTCCTTTTGAGTCATCATAGCCTAAATACCAATAGTCTGGTTTCCCGGCTGCTAAATACTCAATGTCTCAATCGTTACCTTGATTGTCTAGTCGATTGCGGCTATCTGTTGCATATCCACCACTATGGGTACTAGAACGATCCCAGTTGTTCTTTCAACTGGTACAGGGGCTGCAGGAATCTCTCCATAAACCCTTACTGATGTGACCTCATCCTCGAGGTATGCCTGCACTGCTAGAGGAAGATTTGCTTATTCCTTGCCACAACCGCCACAACTACCCCATTCGCCATGTTCTCCACATCCATTTCTACCACGTCCATTACAGGCTACCTATAGGATTACAAGAAATCATGAAATAATCAATCTCATGTTCGCATTATACAAGTAAGAAAAAATTATGTAAATCCCAAATAATGTATTGATAACTTTGTCCACTAATAGAGATCTTTGTTGGGCCTACAAAGCATCCCCAGTCATCCAACACAAATCTAAGTTCGACATTCATTACAATAGGCTATCGGTTTTTAAATATAACAAAAATATGTACAAAAATTAATGCGATAAGGATTGATGCAAACAAGGTACACAAGGCATCTAAGGCAACCAAGTTTCCTAGATGCCTACCCCAATCTTCTAGAAGTAGCTCACTCAAGACTTCCTAAACGAAAGACCAAATAGCCTACAACTCCCAAGGTTATCATATACCTTGAGCTTTGATACCAACTTGTAATGCCCACATATTTAAAATGATAACAATGACGATATGAAACAAAAATTGCATCGAAAGTCTCTATTTAAGATCTAAAACATCCTCATAGAACGTCAAAAATAGTGAAAGTAAACATCTTCGGACCCTTTATCATATTTTGGCCTCTTATTAGATTAAATATAAGAAATATAAACGTCTACACGGATGGCCAATGGCCTACGGCAGTATGAAAAATCATAAATAAAAATAAAGATACATGAACTCTTAGATACCACTATCCTCGAGTGAGTATCAACCTAAGTCTGTTTTCCATAATCAACCCCACATATTCCTGCTTGCCTTCGTATAAGCAAAACAATGTAAAAATATAACCAAATGGGTATAAATCAGACATGTATCCAATAGTGACAAAATATCAACTTATACGACATAATACATAAAGCAAGTAAACATGAGTTTATGATAAAAGCCTCAACCAACTTATCGTACATTAAATAATATGTAATGTAACTATGACACTTCTAACACAACAACCGACTTGGGCACCGTATCTCAAGATTTTATGCGTAAAGGCTTGTGGATAGCTCTCCCCATCCTAATCCACAAGGAACCCGCTCAATGTTGATACTAAACAACCAATACCAACTCAAACTCCTGGATAGTTTAATACCCAATAATAATCCATAGAATACAAGCACTTTCGTGACAAACAACGTTCAATATCTATATTATCATCATATCCTACAATATATGACATATTTTACTTAATTATTATAAAGTTTCTTTCCATTTCTTCTAATTATACAAAAAATGGAACCATGTTAAAGTAGGGAAACTCGTTTGGATGGAGTGGTTTCTCGTTTGGACCAAAACCAATTCATCCAAACGAAATCCCCTTCATCCCAAACACGAATTCCATCCACGAAAATACGACCAAACATATCCCAAACACAATTAAATCAATCTACAACATTTATAATTATCAATATATACATCTAAATGACCAAAATAACATATTGCATTGCTATTGAATCATTATTCTACCATGTACCTTATACAAAAACAAACAATTCCCTTGGAAAGCTCAAAAATCACCCCTAACCTTCTCCTCTATGGCTTATCACCCAAACACAAGCCTACAATCAAAATTGAACAAGAATTCTTATCATTAACAACTATCTTAACATCAATTCATCATTAGACCTAAATTAAAATGAATTAGAGTAGCATCGGGTATGAACAACCCAAAGAAATAAAGAATAAGACTTACACGATGAGAACGAGATGATGGTTCCGAATCCGCGTTTGGATCATCACATGGATTGCTCCCTCTATTGGATCAATTAATTTTGTGTGGTATCTTCTTCTCCTCTTCTCTCACTGATTGAGAATGATATAACGTAAGAAAAGAACGAGAAGGGAAATGTGGAATTAGTTTTCAGTTCCCTTTCAATAATATTACAATATTGGTCCCTTATGTTTTCAGGGCCTTACAAAAATGTGAAAGACGAAGCAATATCTATACAATATTACTTACTTTGGGATGGGGTGTAATTCACAATATTTAACACAAGACAAAATTCCCAATACAAAAAGGGGTTGGCAATCAATTTACATTCTAAAATGAAACCATGTGTCTGGCATGTGCATCTACTCTTTCCCATACAAGATTTTTTTATATGCTTTTTGCTATTCTCAAATTTTATTGTGGATTAGCTATTTATATGAAAATTTATGATTTTTAATATTTATTTATTTTGTGGGAGTTAAAAAATAGAATCTTAAGAGACAACATTGAAATCCCATAACCATAATAGAATAGGTAGTAAGTTAAGAGTTTATGACATTATTAACTCCCATTATAAGTTCATTTAGAAGTTTAAAAGATCAATATATCAATTTTTTAGAAAATACAATGAAATTCGATTATGAGTAATTCTAAAACTAAATGTAGGATATTTTGGAAAATAAAAAAATAGGAAACATAGCATGATGAATTGTATGATTTTATTGAAACTAACACAAGTCACCATTCTAAGACGTCACTTGGCATAAAACTACGCGGAGACTGTACTTTTAGTTTATTGTATATGATAAGCTACTTTAAAAAAATATTAAAAAATTATGTCCAATATGCATCTTGTAAAATTGAAAGATACTTGTCACAATGTCAATTCCCAAATTTTAATGACTTTTTCTATGAATTTGTGGTAGCCTAATCTCTTTGATTAATATTTTGTTAATGAAATAAGGTATTTAATGCCTTAATTATCTTCAATTTAACAAATTACTTATTTATCATTTTTTGTCTTTGAATAGGTGAAAAATTAATGTAATTTTATTGCTCATGAAGTTGCATTTTTGGAATAGAAAAGGGAAGAACTCTTGACACTTTTATAGTTAGTAGTTAGATATATTTATTTATTTATTTTATTATGATATAAGTATATATATAATTAATCATATTTAAAAGAAATGTTTGGGTTATATATATGATAAGGTTCGAACTTGTTGGATGCAGCCGTGCAGGGGAATGCATATGCGCCATTTTTGTTCTGTTTATAGCTATCATTGAAGCTCTCTTCTCCAACTGCCATTGGACCAACAACTCTTCCGTTAATAAATGGCATCGTTATGTATACGCTGAGCTCGCTTGCCTACTTTTTTAGTTGCAACTTATAAGTTCTAGTTTTTTCATTTTTTTACTTATTGACTTGACAGTATTTGGCTGCTCAGTTTGTTTTTGATCTAACTTTTTTTGTTGTTTTGGTTTAAAAAATTGTAAGTTTTAAATCAGTTGCATTCAATTTTTTTTCTTACTAATTTTTCTGCTTAAAAGTTGCAACCAAATTAATCCCTATGGCATTTAAAAGAAGTTTTGATCTCTTACTTCAAATTTCTCAAATACCAAATATTGGATAATAAAGGCCTCACATCATTGTTTCTGTTTCAAATAATTTATTGATGCATAGAAGAAAAACAGCCGTTGTTTTTTTATAGAAAAATCTACAATTAGCAAGTGCTCAAAACAAACTATAGGATTTCAAAGGGATCAAACGAGATCTTCGTCAATTAAGTGTAGCTTTTTACATCCCATTGCTTTGTTGTTGGATTGGTTTTAAATTAGATTCAATGGTTATAATAATATTTAAATAAGAACCGTCAGATCTAATTTGAAAATAAGCCAATGACACAGAGATAGTATGTGAGGATTAAGCCTCTCACGGTTGTAATAGTGTTTAAATAAGAACCATCATATCCTATTTGAAACCGAGCCAATGATAGAGAGATGATATAAGAGGTTTAAAGCCTCTTGATTCTTGGAAAGTGTAATGCTACGCAATTATGTGAATTATTACTACTATTAATATAGTATAACTTTTGTATTGTTGAATCATAGCTGGCCATTTTAAAATTGGAGAAGGTACGGTACGGAAAACAGTAAGAGGAAGCAACAGTTCCGATATTGAGCTTATTTGGTTGTATCTTAAAAGAATAGAAGTATATTTTTTGTTGGAGATGTTACTTATAAGTATTATATGTGTGTTTGGTATAAATTGAAAAAAAATATATACTTTTTTGTATTGGGAATTGTAAAAACTAGTTAGTAATAGGATAAAGTATGAGAGAAGTATACTTTTTTGGAAAAAATAGCAAAATATTTACTTCTGCAGAAATATACTTTTTTAAGTATAAATTATTTTATTTTACTGGTGTAAATAAATAAAATATTTTACTTTTTACTTAAAAGTACAAAAGTAGTGCTTTTGTACTCCCACCAAACAAGCCCATTATAAATACATGATAAATAATATAAACAATCACATTATGTAATTACAAAGATAGTTATATATTTCAAAATAAATTTTTTTATTTATATTACTATTATAGAAAAGGGAGTATTAATTTTTTTATTTTTGTGAGTTTCTTCGTAATAAGGAAACTTGTCAAAGCAAGTTTCAAACTTAACTGTGTCGGAAATGGTTTCCTAGGGAAAAAGTTTAACTTTATTGTGCCAAAAATGGTTTCCTAGGGAAAGAGGATTTTGGTAACTGTAGTTGAAAGAAAGGCAATTGTATTTTACTTGGAAATGGATTTAGCAATAATATTTGAAGTTGTGGCCTCTACTTGCTCCCTGTTCTGCCAATATAATTATGTTCAAATAGCATTATGCTTGTGTAGCATTTTTCAACTGCATACTTATTGATAGTCGTATTTTTCAACTGCACACTTATTGATAGTCATATTTATAGCTTGATTTCCAATCATGCAATCCTTTTATCCGTCCACGGGGATATATGTAAGTATTCAAAAGATATATGTTCATGAGTAAGCGTTGGTCACATTTTGTTGGGACATATATGTATAAGCATTCATAGCATGTTGATAAGCATTCAAACGTGTTCATAAGTGAAGGCATGTTCATTGTATAAGCATAAGAAGCGTATGCATTGTATAAGTACAAGCACAATTATCAAGATAGAAGATAGAGTCTTTTCTATTTCTTTTTGGGACAAAATATCCACTATTCTATCTAAACATTAAAGAGATTTTTATAAGCAATAGCATTAAGTCGGGCCTATGATTACGTCATGTTAGTCATGTCAATCATAGAATATGACGTGTGTAGTCCCGGGCGTGTGTTGCCCAAGTTTTTAAGACAATTAAAGGTATTTAGGCATAAGAAATGCCTACTTTTAAGAAAACAATGAGACCTATCGACTTATAAGGGCATAAGGAAAAGCTCTGGGCATAAGAAATGCCCACCCTTTTAAGAAAATAAGAAAAGAGATACGAGTCCGAATTTCCCCTTTTAATCGTAGTTGAGATGTATTCTCATATGCATTGGTAGTTGTAATCGTTGTCATAGTCAAGATAAGTCTTGTATGTATATGTCGCACTACAAGGCGGGATAAGTCTCGTGGGCATAAGTTACATTCGTAGGTGGCATGGGATGTATTCGTAGTCGAGATAAATCTCATATGCATTTGTTGCATTCTAAGGTGGGGTATTGTTCTTGTAGTTCATAGTTGTATTTGTACACCTACCTTACTTTATTTGTACACCTACCTTACTTTAAGACAAGAACTACTTATATGCGTATATAATTTATGATTATGTTCATTTACATGTTTATATACCGCATGATATTAGATTTATCATAATGTTAATTTCTGTCCTATACACTTTTCTTTCATGTATATTGTTCTCAAATTGTTTTGTAAGTCCGGAGTTTGACTCAAGACACGTTTGATAAGACTATGGAGACGCATATACAGGGGTATATTTTGTAGCTTCGGGCGTAATCGTAGTAGCTTCATGTAGACGAAGCTTTGATTATGTATATGTATATTTTCTTTTCTTTCTTTTGGACAATCTCATAGCTTGGTGCTTTTATATGCAACTTGGAAGTTTGCTTTTAACTTTGTTATAAGTCATTGTTATTGTACATTAATGCAAATGTACAGGTATGATGGATTGCGGTAGGATGATAAATATTTATGAAGTTATCGTGGTTGTAGTACATAGTATGGGTAGAAGTTGTATAAGTTGTAAGTCATTTAGGTTGTATTATCCTTCTTTCTTTCTTTCTTTCATCGTACTTTCCCAGATTTCTCGGAATTCGGGACTTGACAATTAGAAATTTAAAAAATATATGTCCATTTAACTTCTCCTTTGGTCCGGAGAAAGTTTATTTTTTTCTTCTTAAAACATGCCTAAAAGAAAAAAGAAAATCTTTTAAGCATGTCCATCAGTACAAGTAGTTTCTTTTTCCACTCTAAATTTCAGTTAATCTTCCCTAGTAAAATGTGAACGACAAGCCTGATTAAAGCCATAGAAATTCCGGATTAGGTTTTCTCTGCAAAAAAATTGACTGTTTTTCATGTATAAACTTTTTGCAAGCAGATTAGGTTCCATCCCCTATTAGTATGGATAATTTCATGCACAAGCAGCTTTGGACGACAATTCAAACAACTTACAGAGTACTAACTGATTCATGTTATTTAATTGCGGCCCATGCCGTAACTTCTTACCATAAGGTGGTCAAAGTTTGTATATACGAAAATATCGTTAAGCCCTAAATATACTACTCAAAATAAAGTATGAAATTATTGACGGGGTAATATCATGTATGTATGAGAAGGTGACGGGGCATTTCTAAAATATAGACTGGCAATGTGGTACAACGGATCATATGTACATGTATATTACTGACCCTATGATGATTGTAATTACATTTCATATTTGCTTCAAAGGGATACACAATATCTATAATACGTAATGTATCTCGTGGCTCTATTATCAAAGTAATAAACGAGCCCACGTTACATTTTCAAAGCTAATTAAGAAACGTTTTGTTGCATAAATAAAGTAAGAACTTGTTCAAAAGAGGAAATACAAGTGAACAATTGATTTTGAACAGTAATTTTCCTTAATTATGTAAGTTTTATTGCTAAATCAGAGTAATATGACTGTTGATGAAATTTTTATATATGCAATGGCTCTTGAAATTACTAAGGATCCTAAACCAACTTCCGTCAAGGAATGTCGACGTATAAGTGAATGGCCAAAGTGGAAGATGCTATTGAGGTTGAGTTAAGCTCTCTAACAAAATGTGAGTGTTTGGACCCATTGTAACACCAACAGATGTCAAACCAATTAGGAACAAATGGATATTTGTGCGAAAACAAAATGAGCATGATTAAGTCGTTAAATATAAAGTATGACTTGTGTATCAAGGCTTTTCTTAAAGACATGAGATTAACTATGAGGAGAAATATACTCCCGTAATCAATGGAACTGCTTTCCAATTTCAAAATCGGATTAATAGACGTTGATCAATTGGAAATGTGCCTTATGGACGTTGTCAATATATATTTATATGGGTCATTGGACAATAATAATTTCATGAAAATTCCTAAATGATTCAAATTACCTGAAACAAAAACTAGAAGTTTATATTCAAAAAAACTACGAAGATCATTGTATAGATTAAATCAATCAGGGCGCATGTAGTACAATCGACTAATTGAATGCCTCTTAAAATAGAATTTTGTTAATAGTCCGATACATCCATGTATTTTCATTAAAAAGGCAAAATCTGGATTTGCTATCATTGCAGTTTATCTTTAGGATCTAAATCTTATTGGGACTCCTAAATAGGTCACCAAGGCTGCTAATTACTTGAAATAGGAATTTGAAATGAAAGATTTCGAAAAAACAAAATATTACCTTAGCCTACAAATCGAGTATTTACCTACAGGAATACTTGTTCATCAATCTACTTATGTTGAAAGTGTTTTAAGGCAATTCTATATGGACAAAGTACACCCATTAAGTTTTCCTATAGTCGTTCTATAACATCCCGAAAATTCAGGATAAATTTTTTGCATTTAATAATATTATGTATCTCATTATAATATTACTATTACATTCATGGCGGGGCTCTAACAAGGTGTGGTAGTTGTTGTATGGAAATGTATGGTATATTAGATTAGTTTCATTATATATGCTAAGTGATGAATTCACATTTAGATACTCATTTGTGAGTTGCAAGCTCTTGAGAGTTATATGTGGAGATTATATACCGCATTAAAGTATAAATGTGTATTGGCGAAATATATTTTTGAATAGCATTTGTGAGTAAATTGCAAGTATTGCTATCGTGAGATATAAGTAATTGTGTGAGACTAGTGAGGTTTACGAGTTTACAAGAATTGTGAGTTTATATGGGCATGAGTGAGTATTAGAATTGAGTGTGATGACATATGTGAGAATGGTGTGAGAATACATGTATTGGTGTGAGATCATAAGGCGAGAGTCATGGTTAAAATGGATGTGGTTAAGCCTAGAAATTCTACATTTTTAGTGAGCTTTAGCAGTGAGGCGAGCCGTTCGTATAGTTTGCGTCTACCGTTCAAACGGCGGAGCTGTTCGAATGGTACCTCAATGCCATTTGAACGGAAGTCACAGTAGTTCCAATTTTGCCTTTTTAGACTTAAAGTCGCGTGAGTGTATTACATTCCATTGTTGCTCCATTACCGATATACTATATTTAGAGCAAGAAAGAAATGTAATATACTTTATCAGTTTGGAGAATGTAGCTCATATTGTATTATGTAAATAGGGCATTTACTTATATTATATACTAGGTTAGTATTTCTTTTATTCGCACTCTGATGGATGTTTATTTTTATTCGAGCATATTGTAGAATGCGAGATTGATAAGTGGGGTGTTAGCATGGATTCCTTATTTTTATTTTCAAAACCAAATAAAATTTCTCATTCTCTTTTACTTAAAAAGGGGATATACTCAGCTTCCAAGGTTTCTAGCAGGGTCAAGGCTTGCCTCTGGTCTTCTAGGAAAATTGGGGCGTGACAAGTTGGTATCAAAGCAACTTAACTAGGTTTACGTAAAACTTGGTAGCTTGCAGATAGAATCTATGGGATTGAGAGGGTAGTTGTGATTTATGTACATTGTGTGCTTATGTGTAGTTGTATGTTAGTGCAGAGTATGAGTTATAGTATGGCATGAGTAATATATTGTAGATTTTCTTGGAGTTGTACATATGAGTTATGAACTATTAAGCTAGATGTGATGCATATGTGTAAGATGTGAGTTAATAGCTTATACACGAGGTGTGAGTTGTTCATGCGGAATTGAGAGATTTATATGCGAGTAGTAAAGTATATAATTAGGAGTAAATTCTTTTATTGCAGGGTATTGTTTGAGTTAAAGGCATTGGTAGTGACTAATGTCTTCTTCTCTTATTGTTATGTATATGAAGTGAGAGATGGCTGGTGGTTGATGAGGATATGGATGAGGACTTGGTCTAAGGTGAGGACCTAGTTGTAGTTGTGGGACTACCGTTTGTGGGTACCGTACTAGTGGACATGGGACAGAGGAGCTCAAGGCTATGTGCACGCGGACTAGGGAGACAAAGATTTGAGTTGCCAAGGGTATTCTTGATTTGTCTGAGGGCATTGATGCGAGTGTGTATAAGTATAAGGAAACCGTTCCTGAGGTTCAACCTTATGTTCCATAGGGAGCTCCGGTGGCTCCAAGGGTAGCTCAGACTGATACATCTGGATTGTTGCGAGCTATGGAGGAGGTTATGTATAATCTGGCACGTAACACACGTAGGGAGAACAATGAGGAGTCAAGAGCATCTATGGTCCAAATGTAGTTTCAGATAATGGAACCACCTTCTTTCAGAGGAGATAAGGAGGTAATTGTTGTGGATACATGGCTTACGGAGATCGAGAAGATCGTCGAGGCCTTACAGATAGTTAATGATGACTTACGGTTGGCTACAATACTATTTTATCTACATAGGGAGATAGCTAAATAATGGAAGGGTCGTCGCAAGATTAGTAGGTTGGTGGTGATGACTTGGGAGACTTTTCGACGAGCTTTCCTTAATGAGTTCTTCTTAAGTACTCTTTGGGAAAAGAAGTGGACTGATTAGCAAATTTGATGCAAAAGACATCTATAGTACAATAGTATCAAAGGACATTTACTGGTCTTTCTCGTTACACCCTAGAGTTAGTGTCCACAGAGGAACTTGGGATCTAGAAGTTCGAGAGTGGATTAAGGCACTCTATTCAGTCCATTGTAGTAGAGGGTATGCATGAGACATTTAAGAAGTATGTTGGCGTGGCTACGAAGGTTGAGGTGAGTCATATAGATTGTCAACGCGTGATCAATATTCGTTCTCCTTAGTCTTTAGGCCAACCTGCGAGTTCTTGACCCATGTCCTAGGTGGGAGTCTTTGAGGGCAACCGCAGTGGTGATAGTAGGAGCAGTGTGGTAGTGGTCGGGCATCTAGTATTGGTGGTGGTGGGAATCAGAAAAGGTCCCGCGACTCTTATTTTACTCCTTCATTTGGGGGGCATTCTCAGCCTTCCCATCCTTCTTCTTTGAGTACTACGGTATAGGGTTTATGGTGCTTTAACTGCTGCCAGCCTAGCCATCTTTTGCAAAATTATGGGCTACCACCGATGTGCAGATTATGTGGGGCTAAGGACTACAAGCAGTTGTCTTGTCCTTTGGTCATGTGTTGCCAATATGGGGTGAGAGGACACATGCAGTCCCATTGCCCCAAAGGTTTCTGTAACATCCCGGAAATTTTTGAGTTAATTT
>MKEJ01000918.1:0-15268 GCA_001753735.1 Embelia ribes
AAGAAAGGCTTTACAAATCTGAATCCACCTCCTGATCATTGATCTAATTGCTTCCCCTCTCAAGTTTTATGGATTTTGCTCAAAGGGGATTTTCTCCTCCCTTTCTGTGAACACGTAAAATGAAGAAAGAAATGTACATGTTGTTATGTTTTGCTAATTAACTTTCAGTAACAATTTCAACAATATTACAGCTTAATCCCTAGAATTTACAGGGCCTTACAATACATGACCTTTGATAACGAAGTTGGGTATAAGAGTTTTTTAGGCCCATAAGCAATTCAAAGATGCGTTCATCATATTTTTCAAGCTCAAGATCATAAACCGATCCCACCATATGAATGGAATCTAGCTTGTCCTATCCAACTTTGATTTTATAATAATACTCGGTAATCGATGAGTTATTTTGCTGAGTAGTCACTATATCCCGACGAAGACGATACTTATGAGTTTTATTTCCTTATTGAACCGGGTCTCGAGCCCGATCCAAAGTTTTTTAGTTGTGTTACAAGAATGCAGACTTGTAGTTTCCGAATCATCAACACTGTCGTGTATCCAACAAAGGACCATTATGGAACAACGATCCCACAAATCATGTAAATCTCTATCTTGAGGATACAGAAATAGCCTATCGAAAAAATTACATTTAATTTTTGCCATAAAAGCACAATAAATATTTTGTCACCACACAGAATAATTATCGCCCATTAAAGGTTTATCGATAAGTACAGGACGGCGATGATCGCCGAGATGGATGTAGTAAGAAGATTAAATGTCAAGGATAAGGCGTTAGACCTTTTGAGTCTAGGTTTCGAGTATGGCTGCACCCGAGCTTGTGTTCATCACCATGGCAATCTCGAAGGTCTCTCATGTTGTGGTGCTAGCTAGCGACAGTATGTTGTTCATGATGGAAATTTAGGTTTTAGCTTATTTTTTTCAGAGGATGAGAGAAATAGGAAATTCAAAATATTGGACTCTGATACCATATTAAAATCTAAAAAGAGAAAAAGAATAGTCATATGTCTGTATTTTATTACTCTCCATGAATACAAGATCATATAGGCATCTCGACATAAATAAATAAATACTAAATCAAAATCAATCATTGAGTCTGGAAGTCTGGTAGCAAAGGAAGAGGAATACCAATGTTCTTTAAATAGGGAAAGGAAATACTAAGTACGATAGATGATGTAAAAAAGATAAATTTTAAGTATGATGATTGGATGATGATGTGGCTCGTCATTAGATATTACTAGGAGGGTAAGATTCTAATGAGGAAGTTAACTGAGAAGTTAACTGCAAATTCATTATCACAATTTATTTATGTAAAGATATATCCGATATATTGGTTTTTGAAGACGAGTTAGACTTTGTTAGAAGTTGTTATAATGGCTACGACTTAGGTGGTTAGAAAAATTTCAAGTATAGTTTGAACTACAAGAACAAAGTTTATTATTTCGAGAGGAGGGTTGTAAGGCCCAGTGAAATACAGAGACCACTTTTATAACATTGACAAGGGAACACTGGAAGCTAATTCCTTTCTCCCAATCTTACATTTTATTCTTTGTTTTACCAAACACAGAGAGAAAAAAGGTGAAAGGAGAGGAAGCGTTGGTTACATAAAACCCAATGAATCATGAAGAAATATCATTCCAAACAATGATCGAAAGGCGGATTCGGATTCACCTCTTCGTTATCGTCATTGTGAGATATGTATTTCTTTAAGTTCATTCGCTCATTTATGCTCAGTCAAATCCTAATAAACTAAAACTCATTCTAATTATTGATTGATGTTTAAACAACGTAGTTAATGAAATTTTCGTTGATTATTCACAAGATTTCCATTCGTATTGGTGTTGTTCCAAGCGGTGGGTTATAGGATTGTCGTCTAAGCTTTTTGCAAGGATTTGTGCTATTGTCCAAGATACGTTATGGATTTGAGATTCAATTGTAAAGAACCTATATTTTCTTTCTTTGGTATGAATAGTCATGCATGTAAAGGAATTTTTCTGTGGATTTATCGTGTTTTGGGCAAAAATTTGTGGAACAAATTTATATGAAAAAGGGGAATTTAGACTGGTCAATTTTAGTCCTTTTTGGACCAGTAAAAAAGGGTTTGGCCCCTTTGGACGGGTTAAAACCGGTTCGTACCTGCGTGCACCTTTTCATGAAAAAGTCCATAACTCTTATTAAAAAATTCAGAATTGAGCTCCGTTTAAACCTTTGGAAAGATAATTGAATGAATTTTCCAATCACACCTAATTTGATAGAAATAAATCTTACAAAATTTCCCAGTAATTCATTAATGCTCAAATCTTCAACGTATGAGATACTTTCAATGAACGGGTGATCAAATCATACATTCAAGTCTCTTCAAAACTTGTTTCTTTCACTTTTAAAGCTGAAATCATCGTCGAAACATAATTTTTTTCATTTGTTGAGTTTGAAAGGAGACTTGTCGCGTTATGATTATACGTTCATGGGGTAAGTTGTGATTGGGAATGAGATTATGATTATGTATGGCTTTTTCTTATTTGGTTACAAATGCATACAATGTTGAAAATATGAACAATTGTAGGTCGTTGTTGACATTATATGATAGAAGAATTAATGGTGTACTCATTGGAGTTGGGATTAGATGTTAATAGTTTAAAAGTTAAAATGAAATAAAAAATTGGTTGTCTAAATAATGTTTGTGTGTCTTATATGTCTTATAGAATGTAGGCGTAGATGTTTAGAAGTTTAGAGAATAAGCTTGATTACTCGTGAGCATGGTTACTTTGGTTGTTAAAAGCATTGGGAGTTAGCTTTATTACTCTAAAGATTATCTAGTCTCGAAAGCTTTATTTTGAGTGAGCCGGTTTCACATCAAAAGTCATCTTTGTTACTTCAAGGATTGTTTTGCCTCAGAAACTTTATTTCAAGTAGGGCGATTCCGCGGGGGAGTAAGCTTTGTTACTTCAATGATTGTTGGTCTCAAAAACTTTATTCCGAATGGGTTGGTTCTGCATTGGGAGTTTTGTTACTCTAAGGATTATTTGGCCTCAGAAGCTTTATTTCGAGCAGGTTGGTTCTGCGTTAGGAGTGAGCTTTCTTACTTCAAGGATTATTGGGACTAGGAAGCTTTATTTCGAGTGAGCCGATTCCGCAGGAACTATAAGTCTTTATGTAAAGCCTCATAAGCATTATTACGAGTTGGGAGGGCTGTGTATCCCGGATTGTTGACTGTATTGGATGCATTGATGATTGAAAGTTTTATTGGCCATTGTTATGCGTTTACATTCTTACATGTTTCTACTTCATTGTTAAATTTGTTGAATTATAGATGATGTTGTTTCTTTAAGCGTTTCTTTAGAACTGGATATTTTTCTGACTCGTGCTTGCTTGGTTGGCTTTGCAAATGTATTTTCTTTTGAAAATGCCAAGCATAACCAGATGCTGGAAACCAAGGGAAATGAGGTTTAGGACAAGTTGAAATTCACTCGAGTGTGAGGAATTTCCTTTATTTATTGCATTTTCTTTTACATTTTAAATAAAATAGTACAACATAACTATTAACTATTTGTCGATTAAAATAAAGCTGTAAGGCTAGAAATACGTTAATGAGTCTAGTTGGATTTTTGTTTGTTTTCGAGTACTTTGAAGTAATTTTATTAATAAAGTATGACCTCTAGTTTTTTTAATTTAAATATTTTAATTTAAATGTATGATATAATTAAATGTTAATGACATACTCAAGATTGTGTTAAATTTCAGCGCGTTTGTAAAATGATTCTTGCATTGAGTTGGATTCCTATATGCATGTAAATACTTGTATACACAGTATCGGTACAATTATAGGTCAGCACAATAACCAATAAATAAGTACTACTATTGTAAACATTACTCTACGCTACAAAAAGTAATAATCTCTTTTACTAATTCTTTTAAAAATAATCTTCGTAACTACAAAAAGGTTGTCACCTAATATGAAATTCCCTTTATGGATAACAAAATCAATAATACAAATAGGAGTCCAAACAAATGAAGGGACAAAATACATTAAAGATAGAAAAATGGTGACAAAATATTGGCCATGTGTGGGCCAAGATAGCAATTTCCCTTTGTACGCTATAAAGTCACCTTTACCAAAATATCAAGAAGAATGTGGCATTTGGCAACAAATAATGAGGAGTTCAAAAATATCTGTCCTCTGCAATTCACAAATTCATGGCCTTGTTTTCATATCTATTCTTTCTCTAAATTTCCCGATTTCGCTATCTCGATTAATGCCAGATGTAGAAGAAGAAATTGGGTATGGTTATACTATTGGATCGGTAGCCATTGATTCGTCCGGAACATCATTGTTTGCCGATCTTCAACTAGTCAAGAGTTCCTCCATTTTCGGGCCCGATATTCCAAATCTTAAACTCACAGCCAGGTAATTGCATTGGATATATTCTTGCTAAGTTTGTATGTTTCTCTTTTTGAGTACTAGAGGTTTTGTTTTTCGAAGAAGTTATAAGATGTTACCAAGCCGGATATTTTTTTCTAGTAAATTTGAGTTTTTGACAACTGGTCGGGTAATTAGGCTGAATGTTTAGAGATTATGGGAGCCTCATGTTGAGAAATTGAGTGACTTTCCTTGGTAGATGTTGGCAGACCGAGAAATTGATTGACTTTCTAAAATTTCTGTACGATAGCTATATAAAATTCAATTATTATTCAAGAAAGGATAATTATCTAATTCAGATATATAGTGATTTCGGACATTCCAAGAATGAATGATCTAGGACTCCAAAAGTGGAGACAATTATAAATTAGAGCTCATAGGGTATCTTGTGATCCTCTCCAATCTTTAGTTTGATCCAAAATTTGTACATTGTTGATTAATAATTGATGATGATGATGATCAGTATTTGGCATATTTGGGATCTAATTTTTAGGGCTTTAACTAGGGCGAGAAATTCACTTTCTCATCTTTATATTGAAAATCATGAAATAAAAATCGTAAACTTGTCTCGATTTTTGTTATTATATGAATAAACCACAAGACAACACAACACAACACAAGGAGAAGCGACAACTAAAAATTTAAATAGCAACATAAATGTAAGAAAAAGGGGCTTAGAGTTTTGTTTTACCCTTAGCCCTTTTTCATCCTTTGAATTATTATCGATTCACATGCTTCATTTTACCCTTTGTCATTTTTCACCCATTAAACACCTAATCTCTATTCCACTCGTTTATAAAAGGCTGTTAAGTTTCTTTAGTGTAAAAAGTTACACTATATAAAATTTTATTTTTATAAATAAAAATTTAAAAAGATGTTAATATTAACAATGTTTCCATCACAGAAAGGCAATAGAAAGCTCGAAACAGGTTTTCTAAATTTATCATTAAAATACTCAAATGCTAAAATCTCATCAGAAATATATGTTTATAAAAACATTAAGAATAATAAATCGCCAACAATTCTGAGACAATTTCCCATAAAACCACTATTTAGGCTACAATTCAAAATTTCAAATTTAAAATTATAATAAAAATTGGCTTCCATAATTTGAATATTGGATCCACAACTTCAAGATTCCAATTTAAAAGGATAGTTACATGAATTTCTTGTATATGTAATGTGAATACATTCTTTAGAAAGCCCCATTGCAACAACCCAACACAGACATATCTGGAAGTATGCATTATTAATTTAATAGCAGGTGTAATGTAATCTCCTAATAACTCATTATATCAAGCAATTGGGCATGACTCTTGTTTCTTACATTGTTACATTTCACTTTTTATCTGTATTTTAAGCGATTGAGTATGTTTTTCATTAATTATATTTCTATCCACCAAAAGGTTGTAATCGATAATAATATTGAGTAATGAGAAGTATTTTATTATTTGTTTAAAACTTTGCTCACTACAAGCTTATAGTATACTTTTGAAGAAAGTCTGAAACGAAGATAAGAAACTATATCCATGTTGGCTAAAGAAATAAAGTTGTGTTGTTAACAGCCTAGTATCCATTTAGTGTTTAAAATCTCATGCTATGTTTTCCACCTCATCCTTGATTGTACTATTGTAATGTATGTTCATGTTCATCTGCTTAATAATCAACAGCTAAATGACACTAATTAAAAATTTGGCTCCATATGATATAAAATAATAACGTGACTTGTTAATTGTTTTAAAATTTATCTTCCTAAGTGTGATAAGATTGCCACGTCATAAGAGTTTCTTCACGTACAACATAATCCATTTAATAATATTATCCCAAACAAATGAAAGGGAAAAAATGCACTTGAGACGAAAAATGCTGACAAATTAAAGGGTCATGTGGGGACAAATTAACCACTTAATTTGCACTTTACAAAGTCGCCATTAGCAAATAGCCAGAATAATATCGCATTTAGCACACAAATAATTATGAGAACAAAAATCTCTTTCCTATACACTTTGCGTCTCCGTGGCCTGGTTTTCATATCCGTCCTTGTTCTTGCATTGTCGCTTTTAATATCTCGCTATGTAGTAGTAGTAAACGAAGAAATTGGTTATGGATACACTGTTCGATCATTAGCCGTTGATTCCTTTGGAACTTATTTATTAGCCGATCTTCAACTAATCAAGAGGTCCTCGGTTTTTGGTCCCGATATTCCAAATCTTCAACTCACGGCCAGGTTGTACGGTTTGAATGATGTTAACTTCTATTATTTTCAGTCGAACAACTTTCATTCTTTAGAGAAGTTAAAGCCGACTAAATGACCTGACCAAACCTGACCCGGCATATCTTGGGAAGTTTGGTCCTTGGGTTTGTCTCGATTCAAGCCAAACTTGGTTAAATCCTGTCTAGTTTGGTAAAAGTTAAAAAAGGTATTGCAAACCTATACTTGACCCAACCCACCTCCCAACCGGTACCCATGGGTCTAAGGTCATGTATATTTAAATTTTATTTTCCTAATATACTTATATTATCTTTATACATGTTTATTATACCTATGTTAGGTGGCACTAAGAATTTTCGAACTTAGAGGAATTATTACTTTCTTTTCTATTTGTATTATATACATTATGTCATTCAATAAGGCAAACAAGATCATATATAATTTTTTGGGAAATAAATTAGTTTTCTATTTTTAATTTTTTTTTAATACACGGATAGGTAATCACGTGCGTTACACGTGATGTGCATACCTTTTTTCCATTTTTTTTATATTCAATTTGGATATTAATCAAATAATGAATCATATTTGCAACTTAGTGAGTATAAAAAAAGAAAAAAGAAAAGGAAAAAAGACCGTCCAAGCCCTACAAAACTCAAACTTATTGAAATTTGTTCTCATGATCAAAACATATTTTCAACTACCTTTGGAATAATTTTAAAATAAAAAAATTCTAAATGAAAAAAATAATTATGCATCATACAATAAAGAGAAATTTTATTCTGTCACATAAAATTCTTTCATTTCATATCTCTTTTAAGAATAATTTTTAAGCACGGAATCTCAATTTAATAAGTTGAATCAACATTCACATTTGAATTATATTTTTCCTTTTGTTTCTATAAATAAAAAGAATTAAGAAAATAAAATAAGTTAATAAATATGAAAAGCTGATTATCCCAATCATTTGAATGCCTACACCAAATGTAAATTTGATTTGATGTCATTATAATAAAAAGATGCTTACATAGCGAATCTTAGACTTACGTAGGTAAAGATGTGAATATATTTTAATCATTACATAATTCAATTTTTATTGTCTCTTAATATTTTAAACATAAAATAAATTATTTATAGAAGATATACAAAATATGAAACCAACTCATCCAATTACAAAATATAAAGAAACTATTTAAAAAATATAATCATAATAATTATAAAAAATTAAAAAATTATGTCTAATATGCATCTTGTGGAGTTGAAAAATGGTTGTCACAGTGTAAATCTCGAATTCTAATGACTTTTTTTATGAATTTGCGGCTGCCTAATCTCGATGATTAATATTTATTTGTCCACACACGTTCATATATAGGTAACATATATATACTATGTATATAGGCTATTCACCTTTATTTGAAAAATATTTTGAACTTAAAAAAATGTTAATATTAAATTATAATATTTTGTGAGTGGAATAAAGTATTTAATGCCTTAAAAACGTTCAATTTAACAAATTTCATAAGTAGTTAGATTTAATTAAATTAATCATAAATGTGATTACAAAGTAATAACTACATGTTCATATTCAATATAGTTTTAAACTGCATATATTAATTATCTATTTGAGCTCACAAGATCTCACACGCGGCATATTTTCTCTAATTTGTTTGCAGACTCTGTGTCTCAGATTCGATTACCGTTAATTTTGTTCTGTTATTGTGTTGAAGCGCTAGATTTGTGCTGGAATTTGTGGTTATGATTGGGAAAATTATTGCAGTCAAGGTGTTTGTGAAATTACCTGAATGAGATGATCTCTCTGTACTACTTTGTATTAGAGGATTCATAATCACACCAGCCTTTCTATAATCACCTTCTCTTTCTCAGATGTAAAGAAAGATTAAACTTGTGTCAAATCCAGTCTTTTTATTCCAGAAAACTTTTCTAAAAATTGCTATAGTGACTTTCTCTAATAAGAAAATCAATAAGTACACTTTCTCCGTTAAAAGTTAAACCAATATGAAAAAAATTCATTCTAATTATTATAATAGTTATTATAACAAAATTGCGATAAATATTTTTTTATATTTTTTAATAGTTATTATAAAGTTAATCGTATATAAAGTTTATGTAAAAAGACTTAATATAAAGTTTATGTAAAAAGACTTAATATAGTCAAATTCTATTCTGTGAAAAAAAATAACATTCTAGTAAATCAGATTTAAAATTTAATGAGTAAAGACTGGTGTGATGCTCTAAGAACTTTATAAACTGGTGCGAATGCTAATTATGATGAGGTTCCTTACCAAAATGAGAAATTGATTTAGGTGTACAAAAATTGATAGTTTGGGATACGAAAGTGCAACTAATCCCCTTTTTAACCAAATGCAATTGTGTCTATATAGCAAATTTATGTTTCCTGCAATTAGGAATGCAATGGAATAAATAAGTTAATATGCATAAAATGAAACTAAAGCTGCAATCAAAATTGTTCTTGACTCTGTTATTTTAGAGTATACATGTGTGAAAAACACTAAGATTTATAACTTATGGAATAGTTGGACGGCACAAGTCGATACGGAAACCATATATTTAAAAAAAAAAAAAAACATTAAGATTTATGATAAAGGTTACTTCTAAAAGTAAAATTTTGAATGTAAACCTTTAATTCTTGTATTTTGGAGTTTCCGCCAATTTTCTAAGCTCTGGACTTTGAAATTTCTTCTCCTCTTATAACACAGTTTCGAGACCAGCGATCGGTTGAGAATCCGAATAACAGACGCCAACCACGAACGATGGGAAGTCCCTCAGAAAATCCTCCCCCGCTTGCCGCCACCACCACCACTGCTACCTGCCACCACTACTCCTCAACCGCCATTTTTCCTCTCCTCCCCATCCTCGGACCTCACCTTCACCCTCCACAACACCACCCCTTTCTCCTTCACCGTCACCCGCCCCTCCTCCAACGACACCCTCTTCGACATGTCATCACAATCGCCCCCTTTAATTTTCAAGGACCAGTACCTCCAGTTATCCTCCTCCCTCCCTGCTTTCCGCTCTTCTCTCTACGGCCTCGGAGAACACACCAAGACCTCCTTCAAGCTAACCCCTAACCAGACCGTAACTCTGTGGAACGCTGATATAGGCAGTGCCAACCTGGACGTCAATCTGTATGGGTCCCATCCGTTCTACTTGGATGTCAGGTCTCCGGATGCTAAGGGGAGGGTCCAGGCAGGTTCCACGCATGGGGTCCTGTTGATGAACAGCAATGGCATGGATGTTGTCTACACTGGGGATAGGATCACTTACAAGGTGATTGGGGGTGTGCTTGATCTGTACTTCTTTGCGGGTCCCACGGGGAAGATGGTGATGGATCAGTACACTCAGCTCATTGGCCGCCCTGCCCCTATGCCTTACTGGTCTTTTGGTATGCTATAAACTACACTAATCGAATTAGCATCTTGATATTTGCAAGCAAATAGTACGTTGGAAAATAATTTACATACTGACAATCTTGTGTGTTCACCCTATTTTCAAAAGATGTTAACACATAAACTTTGCACACTTTCTATACATGATTGTATATTCATACACTCATACATCATTACTGTTTTACTTACTCGAAGATTGGCCTTGGATGACTAAGTTTTCCTTTTAACTTTGCTAGTTTTCCTTGTGAAGATAAATGCTCGGGAAAAAAATTGCAATCGAGTAAGAGAAGGATGAACATATTAAATGGCATATGTACAATTGATAGTCATGGCATGCTTGGTGTGCTTTATCTAGTTTGAAGAATTGGAATGCTTTAACTCTGATGTATTTTTACTCTTGAAGAAAGTAAACAGACAGCCTATGAAGTTTCCCAAATCATATTGTTGGCTTCAGAATTTCAAAAGTGCGATTATACCCCACAAAAATCTGCGGAAACTTAAATTACCACTTTTGGTTTCTGATCAGTGAAGAGATTTCTATGGCATGTACATTGATTGAAAACATCCAGTATATTTCAGCAACTATGTGTGCCTGTTTGGCTATCTCTAGTTAAAAATCCTGACTCAGACTGTGAGGTACTATTTTTCTTCTTTTTTCGTAGTTTATAACTTTGTTCTTTAAGATGTGATGATCACATTCATCGCCACAATGTTGTTTTGATGCATCCAGATATGGGAGGAGAGACTTCAAGAATTTGCAAAAACATTTCCCCTTCTGAACAGAAGGCTGAAGAAAATAAAAAATCTATTCATATTTTACTTTCAACTGTTGTGCCAAACAATGTCCCACTCTTGGAAACAAAGATGCAAATAAAAAAACAAGACTACATCCTTTCCCATACCTAACCCCTCCCACTCTCCAACACAGAAAAATTTAAAAGGGAAAAGTGAGAAGAAACTACTGAGCTTTCCGGCTTTGCAACTGTACAGAAAATTAATTCCTTTTCTCAATGCTTGTTTAGGATTTCACCAGTGCCGATGGGGATACCAAAATGTTTCGGATTTGGAGGGGGTGGTTTCAGGGTATGCCAAAGCAGGAATTCCCCTGGAGGTTATATGGACAGACATTGATTACATGGATGCCTATAAGGACTTTACACTTGATCCCATTAACTTCCCAGTTGACCAGATGAGGAAATTCGTTGACATGATTCATTCCAAAAACCAGAAATACGTGCTCATCTTGGATCCAGGTAACATACAATGATCTACCCATATCCATTTATCTTTTTCTCTGTCAATATATTAATTGAACACAAATTTTTGTTGATTTAATCTCAGGAATCAGTATAAATAAGACGTATGAAACTTACATAAGAGGGATGCAAGCAGATGTTTTCATTAAGCGTGGTGGTGTTCCTTATTTGGGGAAGGTTTGGCCAGGATCCGTTTACTATCCGGATTTTCTAAATCCAGCCGCCCAAACCTTTTGGAGAGATGAGATCAACAAATTCCACAACATTCTCCCCTTTGATGGGCTTTGGCTTGATATGAACGAGTTGTCCAATTTCATTTCTTCGTCTCCTACGCCATCATCGACACTCGATGACCCTCCCTATAAGATTAACAACTCCGGAGCACAACGGCCAATAAATGAGAGAACAGTTGCAGCATCTTCTATGCACTATGGTAACTTTACGGAATATAATGCTCACAACCTCTATGGTTTTACGGAATCCATTGCTACTAATCAGGCTCTGGTTAATATGACTAAGAAAAGGCCGTTTATTCTATCTAGATCGACTTTTGTGGGATCCGGAAAATATACAGCACATTGGACTGGAGACAATGCTGCGACATGGGATGACTTGGCATACTCTATTCCTAGCATTTTGAATTTTGGACTCTTTGGAATTCCGATGGTTGGAGCAGATATATGTGGGTTTTCAGGAAATACTACCGAAGAGCTCTGTCAACGTTGGATTCAGGTAACATTTGGCAATGGCATCCTAAAGTGTAATGCTTCTGTTTTAATCTTGACTATAAACTGCTGGTAATCAGGTATTTTATTAGTTATTTTTAGCATAAAATTTTCGAGAAAATAATTCCTTTTTAATTCCTGCAGCTAGGAGCCTTTTATCCCTTTGCAAGAGACCACTCAAGCAAAGATACCATCCGACAAGAGCTCTATCTTTGGGATACAGTGGCCACAACAGCCAAGAAAGTCCTGGGGCTCCGTTATCGTCTCCTCCCTTACTTTTACATGTTAATGTACGAGGCACATATGAATGGAACACCCATAATACGGCCCCTTTTCTTCTCGTTCCCCAATGACACTTTTACTTATGGTATCAGCTCACAGTTTCTCATTGGCAAAGGCATAATGGTGTCTCCCGTGTTAAAACAAGGTGCCGCCTCAGTTGATGCATACTTTCCTGCAGGAAATTGGTTCGACCTCTTTAATTATTCGAATCACGTGACTGTAGATCAAGGCAAGGTTGTTACCCTTGATGCCCCCCGCGATCATATAAATGTACATGTACGCGAGGGAAACGTCTTGGCTATGCAAGGAGAAGCTATGACCACAGAAGAAGCTCGGAAAACCCCTTTTCATTTGTTGGTAGTTTTAAGCAGATTTGAAAATAGTACCGGCGAGGTATTTTTGGATGACGGAGAGGAAGCGGAGATGGGGAAAGATGGTGGGAATTGGGCTTTAGTGTTTCTCAATGGCCAAGTTGCGGGTAATGTAACAATTTTTGAAACACGGGTTGTGAAAGGAGAATTTGCTTCTTCTCACGAATATATAATTGAAAAGATAACCTTTTTGGGGGTGGAAGGGTTTAAAAGCTTGGATGGTTTTGAGTTGAATGGGAACTTTTATGGAGACTCGGCTGTATTGGCGAAGTTTGAAGGTAGTGGGAAGTTTGGCATTGTAGAGGTTTCCGGGTTGTCATTGTTTCTTGGGAAAGGGTTCACGATCAAGCTGCATTTCAGTATGAAATCAAGTTGCTTCGGGAATTAGAAGAGAGATTATGTGTCTGAATTCAAGGGGTACGAATATGCATTGTTTGTTAGAGAGAGTATGGAATCCGTTTGGGACACAATTTCTCACTATTTTTATAACGCTGGATCTTTTATAATCTAATAATGGGTGTGATAAAAGCAGATTAAACATGCCAACATAGGCAGTCATATCTCTGGCTCTTTCACCACTTAGAAAAGCGATTGCAATCCCGACTGGAATGGACGAATCCAGCAAGATTTCTGTAACACTCTAAATTTTAGAAACTAAAATTGTGATAAACGGGTTTCTTCTGGGGAACCTTCCTCTAATTTAAAAAATGTGAGCTTCTAACTTTTTTACAGCGCAACCATTTTCCTCTTTATCTCACCATTTATACTTGAGATTATCCACTTGCTACACACATATTTGCAGGCAGTTACTACATTTACCAATACAAATATAGCCCAACCATATCCAACTGAATGTTAACAGATATTATTCTTGGTCTGGCCCATTAACCAGCTCGATGATAATGGGACTGAGATATTGGGCCTATACTATATAGACCAATTGGTGAGCCAGTTTGTATGCAATTGGCCCAAGCTAAGGCCCAAAGCTAAGTAAGCAACTCACTCAGTTCACACATATGGTCCTGCTGCCCTTGCCTGATTGGGCCACGTTGCTCCCTTGGTTACTCTCAAATCTTGAGAGCATGTACTGTCACGCCCCGAATTTCGGAAAATCCGGAGCGAGTGTTTTCCCCTTTTAAAGAAAAGGAAAAGAAAAATATATAATTTTGAGAAAAGAAGAAAATAGGAAAAACACGCTAATTGCCATCTCATCAACCACTCAGTCTACAACATATTAATATCAGAGTATGCATAAAGAAAATCTACTCTATAACTTGTATGTGACCTTTATATTGAATCCGGTTATATTATTAGTCTGCATACAACTTTTATAATAATGCAAAGTAAAAACCATGTTTACTATGTACAATAGTGAAATGCATCAAGTATTCAACATATTACACTATATTCTAACCTGAATATAATTTGCCACTGGAGACTACAACAGAGTATAATACGTCAAAGCATACCTAAGCTTCGAGAAATACAACATATGAATGAGACTACAAAATAAACGTCAAAACGAAATCTCCACTACAAATTAGTTTTGTATGAGTTAGCATTCTAAATATCAGGATAAATGTGATACTATGCGGTTTCTCAAATGTAATGAATGCATCAAATAAGGTATGAATGTGATGCAATGTATACCAACACACGCGCACCGACATCCCTCGCCACATACCAGACTACGACTCAAATACAAGATTAGGACTGGTGTTTATTTCATTTTCAAACGTTGTTATGACCTGTCGCCCGGATGGTAACGCCTAATCATAACCTTCTTTGATCAATCGTCCGCATTGTAACGCCTAATTAAAGGTAAAATCCTTGCACAGGTTTTCCGACTTTTTCGGTAAGATGTTAGGCCTTCTCTTTGAATTATTTTCCTTGCAAAAACAGTCGACACTTATCCCAAAAAGAAAATAAAATGACTCAATTCCCATGATATGCAATGCAACTTTTCAAGTTCAACAACGCAATATAAACACACTTTTTTCTTTAATTCCAAAACACGCTTAAAAAGGCATTGCCTTAATCATGCCACTGTATTTTCCATGCCACCGCACTTTAAACATTGCATTTCTCATCTTATTATAAAACCCATGCCACTTTCCAAAAATTCCTTTTCCAAAATTCACTTGATAATGATACTATACCATATAGTATTATGTAATGCAACAATATAAGTCATATTCAATTTTAAATGCATGCTTACCAATTCAAAGCATTAATAATAACCGCATGATAACGCATAAACAACTAGAGGACATAAACACGTAAATTATAAGTAAGGTAAAACACATAAACTCACAAATATAATGTTATTTCGGAGACTACTCGTACCTAAAATGAAGCCAGATAACGTCCTGAACTTCTTACACAAAAGCCTCAATTCGTCTTTTTCTTCGCCCCGCGATACGATCTGACAAATGAACCTGAACTACCTCACGCCTATATATAAAAACAATTTATAGGCTATAAGGATCAAGAAAATCAAGTTTATTTTTCACATATAAGTTGGCATGGAAAATGAGAAATTATAGACGAGAAAAATGGGAGACGAAA
>MKEJ01000933.1:0-10487 GCA_001753735.1 Embelia ribes
ACTGGGGGCCGGCACACCAAGAGTGTAAAGGCACACCAACCCCTAGTTTTGGTCAAGAAAAACCATAGAGGAGTACTAGCACACCAAATAGGTGTACCAGTACACTGACTTCAAACTTGATTAAGAAAATACTAGGAATTGACACACCAAGGGGGTATACCAGTACATAGAGTGGTGTACCAGTATACCAACCCAATGTACCGGTACACGTAGTCAATATTTTTCCCGAAGGTAAAAGTAAGATTTAAGGGTAGATTCGTACTCTCCAAGATATAGAGATCATTTTAAGATCAAATTGAGAGGTGAAGAAGAAGATGATTTGGAGCTTTTTGGTGATTAGCTCCCGAGAGTTGATTAGCATCGTGTAAGGTACGAGTGGACTACAAAATAATAATATAAGCGTGAGTTTGAGTGTGTACCTCTATGTATAGATGATATGTTGGCTTCTTGGAGTTGTATGAGTAGAAATTGTAAATTATTAGCTATGAAACTAAATGGTGTTTAATGAGTATGAGTTGGTGTCGATAATAAATGTATATGAATTTATGTATCATTGATGCATACATGGCATTGCATTTTCATTATTCGAGCAATGAGTCGTTTTAATGAAAATAAAGAGTTGATAGAAATGACTTTTCTATGTGTTGAAATTTGAAAATGAGAGTTTCAAATGAAAGTGTTGGAAGCATTGAAAAGTGTTAAACGTGTTGAAACGAGTTGATATTGAAATTGTATTACAGGGATGATGCTCAAAATATTGATGAATTAAAACGTTGTTAATTTAAATCAAAGATTTTAAAGTGCTAAATTTGGAAAATGTGTCGAGTTGCATTTATGGGAAACTTGAGTCGTTTTCTAATTCTTTTTGGGAAAAGTGTCGCTTTTATATGTTAAAAGTAAAGAGAGGGTTTGGTACCCTATCATAAAAGTAAACCTAATAAGAAATTGTCAGTCTATAATCGTGTCCCGCGAGGAGTGCAGATTATAGAATATGTTAAGACACTAGTTCTCACCTTTGTGTCAGTATTGGTATTAGTGTTGATTAGTCTATAATCACGTCTCGCGAGAAAGGCGGATTATAGGACGTGTTGAACACTAACTTCCACTTTACGTGTTGTGTAGAGTCTGTGTTGGTGTCGGTATCGGTGTCGGGTGGTGTCGATTTGCATTGCATAGACATTGCATGCATATATTATTATATGTTGCATTTTACACAGATTGGCACCACATAGCATCACGTTTATCATATTATTTAGTAATCTAATTCGTATGTTTTTTTTCCACATCATATCATAAACTGTGTTGTAGGTGCAGAGATGGGCGACGGACCTCGTTGTGGCCTATCACAGATGATTGTATATATCGTTTGGAGCTATTAGAGATATAGCGATTTTGGTATTGAAGCCTCTTCATTCATGTTGTATTTATTTTCGAGGCATAGTGTACTGGCATTGTAGATGTATCTTTTTTATTAGTTCTTATTGTTGCTTTAAGTTACTAGAATTGTATTAGGATAGAATTGTATTAGGCAAGAATAGGTTATGATATAAATTATGGAGTTGATTTAAGTATGCAACTTATTTTATTACGATGTAAATATGGAATTACTTTGCGTTGATATAAATGTCATATATAGGTTATAGTGTAGTTTTATTTGTCACGCACTCTGATGATTAGTATTGCTGTAGAATAAGATGAGGAAGAATCATTATAGAAAATATCCTATTTTATTTTATTTTTTTCAAACTATATATATTTTTTTCGTTTCCTTTTTTTTTTTTTCTTAAAAAGGGAATAGGATCACGTCCCCAGGTTTGCGGGATTCGGGGCACGACAACTAGACCAAATATTTCGTTTGCAGTTGATTTCCTCGGTCAATAAATGTGGAATCCGTGTGATGTACATCTTCAGACTCTTCATCATGTTCTTCAATACATTAAGGGTTCTCTAGGTCAAGGTGTTATGTTTTTTGTTAATTTGGACCTTTGACTTACAGGTTATACTGATTCCGATTGGACTAATTGCCCGGTTACGAAGCGCTTTACTACCGTATCTTGTGAGCTTGGTTGATTGGTTGCTTTACTTCATAATTTAGGATTTTCTACATCCAAACCTATTCCTTTTTACTATGATAACCTATTTGCGATTTAGATTGCACATAATCCAGTTGTCCATGAATGTACCGAAATATTGAGATTAATTGTCATTTTATTCGTAAGAAGTTCCAATCGAGTTTTCTTACTTCGTTGTATACTACTGTTGTATCACTACTTGCTGATATTTTTACAAAGACTCTTGTTCGAAACTTTCACCATTTTTTTGCTAGAAGTTGGGTATTACAAACCTTATGCTCCGACTTGAATTTTGTGTCAAAAAAATATTAATTGATATATAATATTATGTAATAATGTTATTACACAAAAGATCCTTATGTAGGCTATATATTTTTAGGATGTACATCCTCCTCATTATGCAATGCAATTATTTGGCTTATCAAACTTAATATATATTATCTCTCACTTACATATCTTCTTTGGTATTAGTAATAATTGAAGAAACTATGTTAACATAATAGACGGTCGTTGTTAAGTGTTAGATCATAATATGTGACATTATGATATACATATTTCGATATGTATATTTGTATATATATATATATAAGATGAATGAGTTGGTAATACGCCTTTCATTATTATTCATCCCCACACTAGAATGAATCCTACAAGGCCTATATATTAAAGAAATAGAGACTCTTAACAAATTTACCAATGCTTTGAAGAGGTGATTGGTAAAGGTGTCTCGTACCCAAAAATATTTATCGTAGTTGAAGAGTCGTTGTTGGTAGTATATTAATGTCTTTAACTTTCTTAATGTAGGGGCAACCTCAAATTATTCATTCATTTTAAAATGTTCTGTCTATTAATACAAGTAGAACAATCGTTTGATTATTTTATGAAGGATGAATCTATGTATACATGTCTTTTTCCTATAAATTGTTTCAATAATATGTATTGGAGAATAACTACAATTTAAAATTTTCTTTTTATTACAAGCATGAGCTTTTAATTGAAACAGTAAATATTATTATTGGGACTGGGGTAGGTGGAAACATGCACAAGAAAGGAAAACGAAACCCAAAAAAACCAACAAACAAATATACAATTGCATGTGTTAGTCCTTTCTATAATAATTAAGTCCGCCCATTGAAAAACTGTTGACCCTTTTTCAATGAACTAGCCCTTGTGTTCTCAAATAAGTTCATGTTAACTCACACAAATGAATTTATGGTCCTATATATCTTAATTTCAGAATTTTTTTTGATAGATATAAGCATTTAGAATGAATTTGAGCACTGAAAAGTAACACTGAAAAAACTTTTTTTTTATTGCAAACTGATTGTGAAATGTTTACCGTTAATATTTCACTACTTTGAACTAAAGCAAAATGATAGAAAAACTAATATAAATTATATTACTCTTACTCTCCAAAGGCAGAAAACTAAAATAGCATATAAATAAATGTTGTAATGGATCCTTTTCTTCAAATGGCTTTTGCCCTTCTTAGTTTGTAACTTCTTTCAACTACTGGTAATTATTTCTGTTATTGATGCATCCAGGGGTTTGATCCAACGTCTGCAATTGAACATGTATTATGAAATTGTTTTGCCACCATTTTAAATTTAGCCACTGTCGTGCCAGGTGCTTAATGCTGGCCCATTTCATTTAGTGGCCTATACACATGTTTATTCATTTACTTATTGATTTTATCAACCATTACTTTTGGCTTATAAATATTTATTATAATTATCCATTTAACTTTGTTTCTTATTTAATTAAAACCTTCATAATTTTGGTTATTAATTAAATGTAATGGCTAATATTAGCAATTTATTTAACATATAAAACATTTGCCTAGGTTTTTACATAATTAAATACTTTTTACTAATTTTATCCTAATAAAATCAATATATAAAATTATTAGGTGTAAACAAAAACATAAATAATAAAAAGTTGTTTCTACTGCAAGTTTGAGGTTTTAGAAAGAGCGATAAGTTAACAATGTGAATGCTCATTCATCGCATCCTATCGAATTTGCCAATTTATTTAGTTGAAACTATTGTACGAAAATTAAAGCTAATTTGTTCACTCTCTCTTTCTCCACCGGTTCTTCACAGCGCAAGGCAAAAATAAATTACTTAGATACGTGTGGACAATGGATTTACATATATTTATATATGTTTAAANNGTATAGACATTAACGTTTCTTCCATCTAAATAAAACTAGTTTTAACATTGTGAAAACGATTCTATTTCTCTTAATTTGTTTGCTGTGATTCAAAATTTACACTCCATTTTCCATTTCAAATGGTGAAATGACGAAAGGAAATTGTTTTCTTTTTTACGCTATACTTGTTGTAAAAATTTCTTCAAGATATGACTACAAGAATAATTTATTTTTTTTTTACCTTTTTACATCACATTATTTTATATGTAAATTTTATACTAAAACGGAGCCTTAGAAAGGTGGTAAAAGGGAACACAGAGCAGCGCATATTAAAGGGCAAATGGGCTAAGCCGAAAATAGTCGCTGCGCTGAGGCCATTGATTCAATGGAGTAGCAAAATTTACATCAAGTTGAACATCCATAGATATATAGCACCAGAGATCTTTTTATCTTCCGCAATAAACAACCAGAGCTCAACTCCATTCAAACTCTCAATGCGTTTTCAAAAACGACTACAACCCAAGCTTGGTTAAACTCGGTGCACATTCTAATGACTTATAATCATGTAGCACACATGTATATTATATTTATATAAATAATAGATAAGTTCTTGGACATAAAAAAAATTTAATTTACTTTTCTTGATATATCATGATTAAAATTAAAAACCAAACGTAGTCTCATACTTAAATATGACAAATTGATACAAATCGAGTCTAAACTTGAGCTCAAGCCCCATCTTAACAAGCCGAGCTCAGGCCTAATCATGTTTCAAGCCGAGTGCAAGCCTTCGCCTTGATGAAAAGAAGCCAGGTTAAACGTAAGCGCAAACAACACCACAGCTTTAGCTTTGTTAAGCCAGACTGGGCGCTTCTTTAAAACTTCAATATGAACCATATATAGATAACCTAATACACAAGACTCCTGCATTGCGAGATCGGAGAGAAATCAAGTATATATAATCTTAAGTTTCCATAAAGCTTGTTTCTAGGGTATGAACATGTAATCCCCATGTCGTAATAGAGACGTACATGAAACCTAAATTCTAGAAATATTCACGTTCAGACTTTAAATACCATCATTATTAATTCCAAGAGATATTGAACATCGATCAACCGTGATATTCAAATATGTAAACCACAAGCCGACTACTAAATAATAGGTTAATAACACAAACTAGACTATATTACAAGAAATAAGTATGGGATTCCCTGTCTGGAGCAAGTTTTTAACTCTCAATAGATCAAGAATAATTATGTTTCCAGAATTTCTTTTACATGAATCGCCAAAATAGAAGGGTTTGGTTAGATTAAATGATACTCTCTCTGGAAGGATCAGTCATCATCTTGAGTCCAGAGCTTCACAGTTCTGTCATTTTCAAGTGCACCGGAAGCAATCATATTCTTAGTAGGATGGCATGCAACTGAGATCACGGTGTCGGTGTGACCTTCCAGTGTCTGGACTATTTTCCTCGTCTGAAGTTCCCACAGGTATACGCAATTGTCCTCTGAGCCGCTAACAATGTATTTGCCATTTGTCACCGAAAATGCAGAAGAAATGCAGTACTTCGAGTTCATGTGGCCCGTGTAAGTCTTCAAGAACTTGCCAGTTGAGAAGTTCCAAAGCCTCTGCAGAAACAAGAACCAAGAAGAGGACGGGATTATAACAAAAGTAAAACTGAATAATGAAGAAAATAAAGGAAACAAAGAGAAAACAAAGATTTTGTCCATGTTCAGTCGACAAACCTTTGAATCTAGTTTCTTGACAATCTCAAATGGCAGAAATGAAGGAAAGATAAAACTTCCAATGCATACAAGTCAATTAAGGATATGCTATTTAGGTTAATGACAGCAAAGAATTTTAACAAATCCTACAAAGCCAGGGAAAATACTTCTCTAGAAAACAGAAGGAAATTACTTTAGAAACCAAAATTTTGCACTAGCAAATAATATAAACATGTGACTTTACAACCCAAACCATTCCTTGTGACACACTTTAGACTCGTTTACATGGGGTTTGACATATTTTTCTTATATTGAGATGTTTTCAGTCCAAGGGCAACACAGCAGCATTGGTAACTCCACACTTTTTAACTCCAAAAACCAAAGTGGTTGTCACGTAAAAATTATGGCCATTGACCTGTGACGAAGTATGCCGCAACCCTGAGGTACAAGAAGCACCAACAAAAATGAAGAGAAAAGGCATGAATTCTTAGATACAAAACATTGAAGTCCCAATTTGCTTCCTGCATCAGGGTTCTTTAACAAAATATTCGTAAATGGTAATCATTATCCGTAAGGATGGCAATTGGGTTGGGTTATTTAGCTTAACCCACAATAAATACAAACCTTTGGTTTGGTTTGGTTTGATTTGGGTTGGATTAGATTGAAAATAAATGTGGCTTGGATTTGGGTTCAAACCTAAATCTATTGATTGGGTTGTGGGTTGGTTTTGGGCTGGGTTAATTTTGAATTAGGTTGGTTTTAGTTTAAGATTATATTGAGTGTGCTTTATCCATTTATCTTTTTCTTACTCTACTCTAGATTTTATAACACATACAAAATAATTTTATTTATATGAACTTAATGTATGCTTAGGAATCAAAGGTTTTATTTATCTTAGAAGCAAATTTATGTCCAATTTACTGCAATATTAGTTACATAAGACACTGAAAGTATGACATTGGGTAGAAGGGATCCAAACTTTTGTATTTTTCTAAATAAACAAATAGTGATTATATATATGGATTCTAAATATAATTAAGTCATAATTACATATATAAGAATTGCAGAACATGCATATATTACAGTTGGGAAAAAATTTATTTGGGAGAAAGAATTAAAAAAAAAAGATTTTTTCAAATTAATTTTATAGAAATGTAAATTATATATATTTTAGGTTGAATTGGATTGGGTCAAGTTTTTATTCAATTGGGTTGTGGGTCGGGTAAGGTTTGAGTTGAAAATATTGTGGGTTAAGTTTGGTTTGGATTGAGAGTCGTTTGGGTTTGGATTAGATTGTTTGGTTTGGTTTGAGTTAACCCAATTGTCATCCCTAATTATCCCAAATTGGCTTAGGCTTAGTTTGAGAATATGTTGCTCCTTTAAAAAACACTGCTTCTCAAAATTGCTTGAAAAGTTGAGAACAAAAGCACATATAATTCTAATATTTGCTAAATAAATTCCAAAAGTTATTTTGATAAGTAGTGTGATATTTAGTAAAGTGGTTTTTTTTATTCTAAAAAGACAAAAATAGGTATGTATGAGAAATTTAGTTGAGATAATGGAGTTATTTTGGTAATTAATGATAAAAAAAGCATAAGCAACTTTTGAAAACACCCTTCAACTGCTTCTAAAAGCACCATTAAAAAAGCAGAAGCAACTTTTATGTTTTAAAATTTACCAAACGCCTTAGGCTACAAGTTCCAAGGAAAAAAAATAAAGCAAAAGCATATACCAAAAAGCAATGCCAAACGGGCCCTAAATTGTTCTCAAAAACAAATTGAAAATTGTTAGCACATGGATACAATCTAAACAATGGTCATTTCACATTAATAAGGAAGACAATGATGAATTGAAATTAACAATAAAACAAAACAATTTAATAACGGCATACGGAATCTCAGAAGAACAAAATATGTTATGACTTTCGAAATGAAGAAGCATTTCTCCCAAAACCAGAACCAAAATTTGGGGTATCAAGAGAACAATATAGCATTTGGACCTAGAATGTTGAAAGTTGCAACAAATTGAAGGACAATCTAGAATGGCCGTAGAAAGATACCTATACTGTTTCTGGATCTAGAATGTTGATAAGAGGTTAATAGCTAAAACAATACATTCAATACTCATATGATAAAACATATATTTTTTTTTCAATATCACTGGGTCTTCAGTAGGATTTGAGTTCTATGCAGTAAAATAGATTGAAATGACAGTTGTATGCATAGACATACCCATTTTTGGCAATTTATTAAACCATGGTCAGTTCCCCGTTTTTGTCAAGCACCTCCAACAGACAAATTAGGAGAATAGCATAAACAGCAATTTCTCACCTAAAACGAATGAAGCCTCAATTCTTACCTCATAATCAGGGGCTATGACTCGGTCGATGATATTCAGATTACGAGACATGTGCAATGCTTTCCAAATTCTTTTCTGTGTCGTGATATTCATCAAGAAAACCACAAAGAACGATCTCCGTTCTCCTTCTTTGACATTTATATCTTTTGATAGCTCGACTTTGAAATAAGTAGCCGAAACATCATTTTCTACCTTCTTTTGAACAGCAGTTCCTTTTTCAGCGACAAGAATGTCAGTTTCATTTTCAACGTCTTCTATTTCAGTTACTGATGCGAAAGTCCAAGTCCATCCAACTCGGAGTAAATCAGACATTGTTTCAGGTTTTGAATCTGAAACGATGATAAAATCTCCAGGCAAAGTTCGGTAAGGGTCTTTGCCCCTTTCACTGAACCTGTTTCTCCAGTAGTCGACTTTGATATAATAGAATAAGGAACCTTTAGGCTTCGTCTCGGAAATGGAGACTACTTCAGCGAAAGGTGCTCCCTGAATAATCTCCAGTCTGGAAGCCAACTCCACCCTTGTTTCCTCCAATAGAGGAAAAATATACGACCCAAAATAATGTGGCACCGATTGAAATGTGTCAGGAATTTTCTCCACCTGAGAAGTTCCAAAACAAAGCATCATGGAAAACAAAGACATAACATGAAAGCTAATCTTAAGCTTCGAATAACAAATCAAATTGCAATACTTCCCATACTTGCAAATGGATACTAGAAATGCTAAGAAATCACAACTACTTTTCAAATTCCTTGCAGAAAAGCGGCCAAATATCAGAGTAGTGAACAATTAGATACACACGTGAATAAAATATTTCACTGCTAACTGTTCCGAGGAAAACACTTTTGGAGGAAAAGTTAGTCAAGCTGATGAAAGGATAGTAAAATGAAGACAAAAAATTTTAAATTGTAATCCGAAAGTTAACCAAAATTACTCAGATACTGTTGCAATTTTCATGGCATTTGCTACCTATCAACTACCAAAAGTTGAAAACACTTAAATCCGTAATCCGAATCACAAGAACTTTAAAATATCCGCATCAAGCAGGTTCAATCTTACAGATGGATATGATAATTTTAATTTAAATCTCTAAAGGTGCGTAAACAAACAAATACATAGATAAATTAGCATATAATCTATCTCACTAATCTCATAAGATTGCTACTATAGATTCGTGAGTGGAAGAATCGCCTATCTTACTTTCTATATGACAACAACATCCAAGCCTTAATCCAAAAACTTGGGTTCGGTTATATGGAACCAAATAAGTTACATGTGGGGTCAGAGCGCTGAATTTCAATTGCCACTAGTTCCTATATGACGCAACTTGCTCATCTAGAATTCTAGCACATTCACAATTTCTCTATTACAGATATTAATTTCTTTTCAATCAAACTATCAAATATATGTTAAATCATTTATATGAAGGCAAAACATACATATAAATTTCTTATATGAAATGCAACTATACTTGAAAAAATTAATAAGAATGACTTACATGTGCAATTTTAAAAATATTGATTTCTGTAAAAATAATGGCTGCCTAAAAAGGTTGATTTAGAAATAAAACTCCAAGAGCATTTACACAAAATTTTCTATAAGAAAGTTTTCTCTCATTTGATTTCTTATTCAAGAATCAAAGATGTTAAAATTATCTCACATGATTCGTTATAAGGTTAAACTATTGTACATGATTACTTGAACACCCTGCTCTTGCAAGGCCTGTTTTCAAGTAAGTTGTACCCACGGTGATTATTGCAATTATAAATTTAATAAAAGATGATAAATGTTTGACATAAGTGTTTCTGTTTTTCTCCATTTCTAGAAATTTCAGAGAAAATGCTACAATGGAGAAATTTAATATTTATAATTTTTCTCTTAAAATGTTAGATTCTTTTACCAAAATAATAAAATGCTAGTTAAGATTAAAGATAATATTTTTTTACATTTTATTATGCAATGTAAAATTATTTGAACAATTTTCAGTAAATTTTATAGAAAGACCCGTGTGGAAAATTTTTAAAATAATAATTTCTAGTGAGAGCTTTCGATAAATAAAGTAAGATTGTGAAATTAAATGAGAAATGCTCGTTCCATTGTTCTATATGGTTGCAAACTACTCAGGTTTTCCCATGGAGTTTTGTACATCAACAGACAAAAAAATTCATAAATAAATAAATATAT
>MKEJ01000934.1:0-10086 GCA_001753735.1 Embelia ribes
AACTTTGTACTTCAAATAATACAACATAAACTTCAACTGCGAAACTACTAAGGCCAAGTAATTAATATAAATGTGGTCAACAGAATATAAAATAATAAATATATCTCCAAAATGTACATTCATCATAAGGGCTTCTTATGGATACCTCTCGCTAGCTTCCGCACCTGCAACATTGTTATGATGTAATATAGAAAAGAAAAAGGCATGAGTTAGTCCACTAAATAATAAGATACATGTGATGCTATACGGTGCCAAAAAGTGTAAATATGCCATATGTAAGTATGAATGCAATGCAACTTCAATGCAAAGTAATACGACTTCGATTTCAACTTTTAAAAATTGGGACTATCATCTAACTTCTTTTTCTTCGAAAATAAGATTTCTTTGTGAATGTCTCTATAAATTACTCCCTTCATGGAACGTTTATAGGTTAATCCCTAATCATATTTCATGACTTTCATAATAGGGCGTTGAACCCTCTTTTTGCTTTCTTTTAAAAACTTTGTGATTGCGACACTTTTTCCGAAAAGAAATATAAAATGACTCAACACTACCATGAATGATATGTAAACTTTCTTTGAAAATAAATCATATTCATCACTTCAAAAATTTAACTTCAACTTCATAAAACTTCACAAACTTTGTAAACTTCATAAACTTCGTGATGCTTCATTCTTCACTACAATAATAGGGTTGAGTATCACTCCTTCATTTGTACTTCAAATTCTTCTATTTACTTCTTTTTGAAAATTTTATTCTCAAACTTCAAATTCTTCAAGAAATATCAATTTCAACTTTTGTTTTGTCAAAAATGTTATTTGCTTCAAAACATGTATAATGCTACTTCAATGAATTAATGATAATACATATGATCAAGTAATTTATTCAACTTCAAATTATGCTTCAATTCTTCATATAACTAACTTCAAACAATTAATCATACATTGCTAATTTACTTCATATATACATACTAAGTTTTTTATAAAACAACTTCAAACAACTACATTTCATCTCTAATTTACTTCAAATTTTCAAATCCTAATTTCATAAAATTTACACGAAAGGTACACATATAAACTCATGCGTATATTATTATTCTGTAGTCTACTTGTACCTACCACAACTTTAAATTACTTCTAGGAGCAAATCTTCAAAAATCCTCAATTTCTCCTTCTTCTTCTTCTTCTTGAGGTTTGACCTATCTACCAAACTCAAATAACCTCAAACCTACAATTAAAGAGGGTCTATTTATCATGAGGATAAATAATATCAACTTTAATTTCATAGACAAACTAGGCACAAAAATCATGAGATTATGAATTATCGAGACAAAATTCGTGACTTACCTCAAAATAATCTCTATGTTTTGAGGAGAAAGAATATTTCCTTAGATTGTGGATTTGATCTCAGGAGCTAGATGAAATCGATCTCCTCCTAACTTCAAGATTTTTGTGGCCTCTTTTCTCTTTCTCTCTTTTGACTCTATTAGGTAAAAATAAAACACTCACTTCCTAAAAGTCTATTTTAACGCCATTGGCTTCTATCCTGACCATGCCGTTGGAACGACATCATGCACCGTTCGAACAGCAGAAGAGAACTATTCGAACGGTAGCTGCTAACTGCCAAACCCAATTTGTAGCCTTCACCCTTCAACTTCAAACTCCATTATACTCATACTAATTACTCAAAAAATATATATTAAGGTTATGATAAAGTACTCCCTTATATATGCTATCTATCGTAAGGTCACGGCGTCTCGTTTTGACTCGATAACACTACTAACACTTTAAACTTATGCTACATTCTATACTAATGTAACACCTCTTCTTACTTCAATAATTTACCAATCATGCTACAACTTCATACTTCTTTCTATAATACTTCGCATACATCTACAATGATATAATAATAATATTATACACTTCAGTAATATTTTTATAAATGCAAAAAATGTATTTGGAATTTTCGGAATGTTACATTATATCCAGAATAACCATCAAGGATTCAGTAGTATGAATGACCCGCTACTCGTTCAATGACCTAAACTAAAAATGGCAAAGGAAAATGATCCTTCTTGGTAACTTTGTTGAGCCGATGATAGTCAATGCACATCCTCCAACCCATTTGGATACAAGTTGGCATTATCTCATTTTTCTTTATTGGTCACCATAGTTACCTAGTATTTCTTAAGCACGACCTGAATTGGCTCACCTACTTAGAGTATGAATCCGGATAAATTATTTTTTCATCTAATAGTATTACCCCCAGGTTTATAACAAATATATTTAAATGATTTTGATGTTAATAAATAAGCACGATGAAGAATAAACAAAGCCAAGTCTCTATAGTAGACTAATGTTTTAAATTGAGTTTGTAAAGAAAATTAGATGATGAGATTACAGAGTGAAATATATGAAGATAAATGATAAAATTAGCCAAGAAATATCGAGAATCAAAATGCGAGGTTGAAGACCAAGGGTTAGTCAAGAAGAGTTCAAAAAAAATTCAAAAGTAATAGAACCAGCTCAGAAAGACCTTAGAACCGACCAAGAGAAGAATGAGCTCAAGCTTGCATCAAAATTATAGCTAAAGCTCAAAACCTGATAGGACCCCCCATAGTACGGTTGAAGCCATATACAGGTATGGCCAGCTGAAAGTATTCAATATAGCCAAATTAGTTCAAGCTGAAATCCCACCTTAATACGATTTGACCCTCATAGGTCCGGTAAGCCAGATGTAATTCAAAGTGACGCATACAAAGATTTGAAATCAACACAAAGATGGAAACAAATCAAATCATAACGGTCATATGATTTGCAAATTTCAAGACTCCTACTCTATATAAAGAAGACTTCATTTGAGACTATTGTGTAGGATTCAAAATAAGATCAACACTTCCTCATATTCAAATCAAGAGATCAATACTTCCAAAATCAAGATCTCATCATCATCACTCAAAGGTTCAACTACTCAACCTTTATATTCAAAGCCTTTGAATTGAAAATTAAAACAATCATTTGAGCGATTCATTTGTATTATTTTGTGAGAATTGTTTGTAAGATTATAGGAGTTATTTCATTTCATATTCAAACTCAATCTTGTAAGGTTTCTACCAACCTTGTAAATGAGTAGTTTATAAACTCCTAAAGGTAGAGCCGGTTTGAGTAGTACCAGTTTGAGTAGAGTCCGTAAATCTACTTGGTCATGGTGTGAGTAAAGCCTGCAAATATAATTGGTGTATAGTTTGAGTAGAGCCTGTAAATCTACTTGGTATGGTTGGATAGCACCCATAAGCTATTCGTTGTAACGGTTGGATAGCACCTGCAAGCTATTCATTGTAATGTAATTTTGGGTTATAAAATTATAAGGGAATATAAAGAGACCCTTGATACTAGACATATAGGATCATATCAATCTTTAGCCGAATCAAAATAAAATTGTGTATCCTGTTCATCGTCCCTTACTCTTGTAATTTCAGCATTTCATTATTACTATATTATATAGCATANNCATCCCCTTTCTTGGTTTGTTATTTATGCTAACAAGTGGTATCAGAGGAAGGACTTTATAAAAACATTCTTTGGATAAACATCCAGGAGGCTCGATTCAATGGCAAACTTTTCTACCATGATAGTGCATATGCAAATATTTTTAAAAGCTTTTGATATAGAAACTTTTAAAAGTATCACTTATGGATATGAAATTCCTATGAAAGAAAACGACGAAAAGTTAATATTTTAAAAAAAAAGGTCAAAACTTTTACAAGTACAAAAATCAAAGCATGTGAGGCTAACACCAAAACAATGAACGTTTTGATTTGAGTAATAGATACAACCGAATATAATAAAGTTTCAGTGTGTTCTACTGCAAAACAAATATGGGATAAATTACAAGTTATCCATGAAGATACAAGTCAAGTAAAAGAAATGTGTATAAACCTTCTTATACATAAGTCATTGGCTCCCTTATCACACATGAAATGACAATGGTACAAGGTGATGAGATGAAAAGAAAGGATCGCAAGAATAAATGACTTGCTCTAAAAAGTTCCATTAAAGGATGACCCATGTAATGGATCAAGGGATGAGGAAGACATTGCCTTATTTACTAGACGATTCAATAAGATGATGAAATAGAGAATGAAAGGTGGAAGAAATTTTTTCAAACCATCCAATATCATTTAATTAAAGACAAAGAATACTCAAAAGTTGAATCTTCTTCTAAGTTAAATGAGATACTTTGCTTAAATTGTAAGAAACCAGCTCACATCAAGATCGAGTGCCATCATAAGCCGAAAGATAGAAAAAAAGAAGGAAGGCTATGATATCAACTTGGGGAAGTGACGTAGAAAGCCTATCCGACAAACAAAAAGAAGACGAAATTGCAAATTTTTGTCCAATGGAAAATGATGACGAATCCAATGAGGTAAACGTTTTTATAATGAATTATTTTCTCAACATGAATTAGAAGAAGCTTTTAATGAATTATTTTAACAATTTTAAAAAGTTTGTCACAAAAACAAAGTCTTAAAAAACCGATTTCATCCTGAAAACAATGTAATTGAGTTACAAAATGAAAACAAAATTTTAAAGGATGAAAATAAAAAAGTGACAAATGCTTTAAATAAATTAAATGTTGAGAAAAATAATTTAATATCAAAAAATAAAAATTAAATGTTAATTTATCTAATGTTACAAACAGTCGAGAAATATTGGAAAAAATTATTCAATCGCAAGAAGGTATGTTTGACAAAGCAGGATTAGGAAATCATGGTCAAATTCAAAATAATTTTAAAATAATTTTTAAAAAAGGTTTTAAAAATAATAGCCATGGAGGTCAAAAGAAACTTTCAAATGACCATCGTAAGGAAATGATTATAAAGTTACAAAATTGCCTTGCACAAAAAGATTTTCAAATAGCCATGAAAAGGCATGTGCTCATTGTAAAAGATATGAACACATTTCCTTAAAAGATCCTTACCATTTTAAAATTTCTAATTTTCTAAAATAGATTCAAAAGAACTAAAATACTAACAAAATAAGACCAAAAAATTGATTGAGGGTACCAAACTTTACTTTTCAGTATATGTTTGCTTGAAGTCATTACAAAGGATAACCAATGATACTTAGAAAGTGTGTGCTCAAGGCACATGACTAGAAATAAGAAGATATTTAATTCTCTCGCACCAAAAGAAAGTGAATTTTTCAGATTTGGAGATAATAGCAAAGGCAAAATAATTTGTATTAGAAGTATCAATATTTCTCCTAACCTTACTATTGAAATTGTATTATTAATAGATGGATTTAAATATAATTTAATAAGTATAAGCCAACTATGTAATAATTATAAAGTATCATTTGAGAAATCGTATTGCATAGTAGAAAATATAAATGATAAGAATGCATCATTTATAGGATAAAGACATGAAAATGTGCATATATTTAACCCCCGACATGCATGCAATATAATTGGTTATGGCATAGACGTGTAGGACATGCATAGATAGACTTAATTTCAAAGCTAACATGTAAGGATTTAGTGATTGGTCTACCTAAAATGGCATACGTAAAAGATAGACTATGTCATGCATGTCAACTAGGAAAACAAACTAGAGTATTTTTCGGATTTTCTCGATCGATATCACTAAGTGGAAAATTCTATACTCTAGTTATGGTTGATAACTATAGTAGGTACATATAGGTCAATTCTTATCACATGAAGATCATGCATACCAAGAACTTGTAACACTATGTAAAAAATTCAAAATACTAAAGGATTCATTATCACAAGTATTAGGATAGATTATGGTAAATAATTTAAAAATACACCTTTCCAAAGCTACTGTGAAGAAAATGTCATAGATCATAATTTTTTCTCTCTTAGGACACTTCAACAAAATAATGTTGAATAAAGGAAAAATAGAACCTTAAAAGAAATGGTTCGGACAATGCTTTGGGAAAATAATTTTCCAAAGTATTTCAAGGCGGAAGCCGTTAACACTGCATGCTATATAGTAAATAGAGCTTTAATTGGCCAATCATAAAGAAAACTTGTTATAAGTTATGGAACAATAGAAAACCAAATATAGAACATCTAAAAGCATTTGGTTGTAAATGTTATATGTATAACAATGGAAAAGAGAACTTAGAAAAATTCGAAACCAAGGCCGATGAGGCTATATTCATGGGTTATTCTTCACATAGTAAATCATTTAAAGTATTCAACAAGTGCACTTTAACTATAGAATAATCAATTCATGTTAACTTTGATGAATCAATGCATGCTATTAGAAATAGTCAAAATGATAACATTGATGATTCACCTATCTATAATGAATCTATAATTAAAAAGAAGTCCCAATCTTAGAACAATTAGAAAAGGACTTGCAAACTCCTTTGGAAGAATATAATGATATTCCTTATAACATCCCGAAAATTCTGAGTAAAATTTTTTTGCATTAATAATAATATTATCAAAATGTATATATTATTATTACATCATTGTAAAATTATACAACATATTGTAGAATGAAATATGAAGTTGTAGCATGATTGTTAAAGTATTGAAGTAAGAAGATGTGTTATATTAGTATAGAATGTAGCATAAGTTTGAAGTTTTAGTATTTTTATTGAGTTAAAACTAGACATCGTGACCTTACGATATATAGCACATATAAGGAAGTACTTTATAATAACTTGAATATATGTATTTCTAGTGATTGGTATGAGTAGAATGAAGTTTAAAGTTGAAAGGTGAAGACTAGAAATTGGGTTTGGCAATCAACTTACCGTTCGAATGGTTCTCTTCTGTAATTCAAATGGCAATGTCGTTCAAACGGTACATAATGTTGTTCAAACGACATTATTGAAACAGAACTCAGTGGTTTAAAATAAACTTTAGGCAGTGGATGTTATTTCATATTTATCCAGTGAAGGCAGAATAGAGAGAGGGGAAAGAGCCATGAAATTTTCTAAGTTTAGAAGCTTGATCCATCTAGCTACCGAGATCCAATACGCAATCTAAGGATAGATCTTTGATCCTCAAATCATAGAGATTATTTTGAGGTTAGCCATGAACCATATCTTAATAGTTCATAATCCCTTGATTTCCGTGCCTAGTTGGTACAAGAAATTAAAGTTGATTTTCTTTATCCTCATGTTAAGTAGACCGTCTTTAATTGTGAGTTCGAGATGATTCAAGTTTGGTAGATAGATCAAAATTCGAGACGAAGAAGAAGGAGAAATTAAGACTTTTTGAATATTTGCTCCTAGAAGACATTTAAAGCTGTTGTAAATACGAGTAGGCTATAAAATAATAATATATGTGTAAGTTTATATGTGTACCTAACGTGTAAATTTTATGAAGTTAGGGTTTGATAATTTGAAGTAAATTGGAGATGAGATGTAGTTGTTTGAAGTTGTTTTACGAAGAATGAAGTATTTGTTTATAAAGTAAATTAGAGACGTATTGATTAGTTGTTTTAAGTTAGTTATATGAAGAATTGAAGAAAAATTTGAAGTTGAATGAATTCCTTGATCATATGTGTTATCATTAATTCATTGAAGTAGCTTTATACATATTTCTAAGCAAAGTGGCACTCTTGACAAAAGAGAATTTGAAATTGATTTTTATTGAAGAAATTGACGTTTTGAAAATGAAATTTTCAAAGAAGTGAAAAAAAAAAATTTAAAGTATATACGAAGGAGCAATGCTCAACTTTACTAGTGAAGACCGAAACTTTACAAAAGTTATGAAATTTTAAGAAGTTTTATGAAGTTGAAGTTAAACTTGAAGTTTTAGAGCATGATTTATTTTTGACGGATGGATAATGTTGAGTCATTTTCCTTTTATTTTCGGGACAAGTGTAGATTCACGAAATTTTTAGAAGAAAACAAAGAGAGGGTCGACGCCCTACCGTGAAAATTGGGAAATCTGATTAGTGATTTACATATATAGATGTTCCACAACGGGAACAATTGATAGAGGGTTCATGAAGGAACCTAGTTTTCAAAGAAAAAAAATATTTAAACACTTATCCCAAATTTTTATAAGTTGATATCTAGAAGTTGATGTCTAAATCGCGTTGTATTGCATGGAAATTGCATTGCATTCATACTTATATGTGTCATATTTACACTTTATAGCATTGCATGGCATCACATCTATCGTATTATTTAGTAGACTAACTCGTACATTTTTTTTCCATTTTGTATTATAATATTATTGTAGGTACGGAGGCTAGTGAGAGGCAATATTGAGATGACCTATGATGCTAGTACATATTTTTTAAGATGAAGTTGAAATGAATATTTTGTATTTGGCCAACCTCATGTTAGTTTATTTTGGTTTTAGAAGTATTGTATTTAAAGTTAAGTTATACTTTTATTTTGAAGCTTGAAGATATAGCAATTGATAACATTTTGTATTACACTTTGTTATAACCCTTGAGGTTATTCGGCTTAGAACGATATATTCTATGTAAACTCGGGATATGTATATTTTATTATTTTATTCAAGCATGTAGCTTGATTTATATTGTACACTATGTGTTCACCTATAAATTCATATGTAGGCTTATCAATGAATTTTTGTATATTATGATGAATGTTATACTTTATAACAAGAAGTAGGAGAAATCAAAATAAAAGTGTATCCCAATTTATTTTCTTTCTTAAAAATTATACATATTTTTCGTTTCTTTTCTTTAAAAGAGGATAAAAACTTGCCTCCCAGTTTACACGAGATTCGGGGGCACGAGAAAACCATTATTGGATAATGTAATTAACCACTGCAATTATAGTTCGGAAACTCTATAACAAGGTGTATATTGTCTAATTTTATTAGCATTACGGTGTGCCTTGCATTACAAAAATACTTTAATATTTTGTAAGATATTCAAATAAGGTTTTTCTAACACGAACGAATTAAGCATATATATCTTATCTGTTTTTTTTATCTAGGGTCGGTGCAACTGTTCATATTCTGGCACAACTACTCGGTTATTTGTGTAAATTATTTGAGAAAATAACTCATCGATTCATGCATCATTAGCAAAACTAGATCGGATTAGCTAGTTCAACCACATTAAACTAAAACAAATAGAATTTTGTTACCGCGATAATGTACTCCACACAAGTCTTATATTTAATAAAGATTGTTTAAGTAAAGTATGCTTATTTTTTTAAAAATTAAATTAGGATAAACTATCTTTTTGTCTTTCTAACTTTGATCCAACTGTCAATTACACTCTCTAACTTTATTTTTTGTCGTTTAAACTCTCAAACTTTTTTTTATTCGTCAATATGATATAAACTACAGCAATGTTAGTTTTTTTCGTTTACCAAGATAAATGATAATTTTAATAAACTATTAATTTAGATCATGAAGAGAATGCCTAATTATATATACATTTTATATGATTAAATTTCATAAATTGATCATGAAGAGTGAAAATCTATTTATTATGGGACTAAGGCATACTTTTCTCTTTATATTATTTAACGATCTCCTTTGTTCGTATATCTCATTCTTAAACGACACTTATTTTTAATTGGAGAGAATATGTGCTTATATTTTTTTTTTCCATAAAGTTGTAATTCATGTTAGTTGATAAAGGTTAAAATGCACACTTTCAAAAAATAATTTCTTTCTCCTATACATGATCGTAGAAGTGTTGTAAGTGATTTTCTAAAAACAAATTCATTTTTTATCGTTATAACCTTAAAATTACTCCTTATTACTTTACTTTTGTCCTTAAAATTTATTTGCAAAACATTATAATTACACTCAAATTTTTACAATTTATTCCTGAAAATATATTTTAAATGTAGATTTTGAAAATCATAACCATTAGCTACCAAAACTAACCCTTACTATTTATTGGTTAGAAAATAATGAACAAAATGATGGAGGATCTGTGTATAGTTATGGGGTATCGAATTAGTATCAGAATTGATTCTTATTTCATCAGTTGTTACTTCACTTCCTTTCGATTATCCAACTAAAATTTCACGTTTGTAGTCCCATTTGCAGTTCTGTTATCCAAATGGAAAAATAAAATAAATAATAAAATTTTCCTATTATGTC
>MKEJ01000939.1:0-12231 GCA_001753735.1 Embelia ribes
ACCCAAGAAAATTCTTCTAAGTTTTGTAACGATAAAGAATCTCCACAATTGCTACAAAACACACACATCTCCGCAACTATCACAAATCATCATTCTCACAAATACCGCTCACAACAACCTCACAATTACATTCATCTCTAAGTCTCGCGATATTAGCACAATCACAACTTCACAAAACACTCTATCACAAATCATTCCCATAAGTGATCATACACAACGTCTCCACAATGATACACCAACACAACGTCTCTAAAGTCGCTACACAAGCGATGCACAAATATCCAAAGACTTCATTTAATAAATTATATCGTTATCACATTGGGGAAAAGATTGGCATAGTAAACTTGGTGTACGGTGAGTATTAGATTGTGGATCAAAAAATTTATGATTTAACAATAAAAAGTTTCAAACGTAATTTAAAAATTTTTTATGTTAAATTTTATTTTTGTGATCGAAATTATATTTTTACAGGTACAATTTTATTGGTATTAGAAACACTTTTTCTGTTTTTATTACATGATGTACACATGTTTTAAAAAATAGTCCCTCAGTTACATGCGGCCACTGTCCAGTGAAAAAGTCTGATATTGGCGGTTTTATTTTTGAAATTTATTTATATTTGTAGAGAGGCTATTTTTCAGGTATGAAGCCTAAACTTTTACGTCACAATAGATGTATATATATCCTTAATTTAAAAAAATATTCAAATTAAATATTTAAACACCATCCATATCAACTTCACTAAATGCATCAATTATTTCATTTAGGAATGGAACCACCTCATAAACCTTGCACTCTGTTAAACTTAAGCCATATTGGAAATTAATTGATTCAATATAAACTACATAATGATTCATCTCTTCCCTATTAATAGACCTTTAGTGGAGAGTGTATGCATTTTAATATAGTACCAGAGCCAAACTGGTTTTATTTGAAAAATTTTGTCAATTTAACTTCACCTTTTTATATGCACTTATTGGACTTTCGCATTTGACTCGCCTACAAGTGAGAAAAATTATTATAGTAATTTTACATCAGGAATTAATTGAATTAATATCAATTGTATAACTGCTCATCTCCTCCCTATTAATATGGTATCAGACTATCCGAGCAGGCATAAGTCATTAATTCAAATCTCACTACTACACAATTAAATTATTAATTTGCACTTATTTGGCTAAAGATTGTGCAACAAATGAGGTGACGTATTGAAATAATAAACAATATAATACCACACTCTATAATCGATTAAATTCTAACCCACCCAATAATAATATACAAAACAAATCAATATCAACTTACCCTATTATGCATCATTTTCAAATTTTGGTTGCCTAATTTAGTTTGTATCTACATGTGCTCTTGCTTTTGTCCTTTTCTCCTTGATTTTACTTCTTGGAAATGAATAAAAAATTATATACAATGATTACTATTTAGAGAAAAAATAATTCGTTTGACAACTGGATAAAAGATACAGAGTTTCAAGCCAAGTATTAGCTAACAAGTTCAAAGATTTGTCCGGCAAAAATTTTGTAATTTTTAACAAAATAGGTAGCTTTGAACCATTTTTTTTAAATAAATGCTTTGAGAATCTTTAGGGGTTTAAGTCAAACTTGCTACCCTGTGCCATCACTATCATTTGTAAAAAATTGAGTGAAATAATACATAAATAAAATTTGAAAATATTGTGATATGCTAATTGTGTGTGCTCCCCTCGAAAACTTCCAATTAGGGGATATATTTAATTGAGAGAATATTCATTATTATCTTTGAATTATCTTTTGTACCAATAAGGCAAATTTAGCAAGATTTGGTGATTGTTTTATATGACTTTGCTGTAACTTGTTTCAATAGAATAAGACGAACATATTGAACCCTTTTATCTTTCTCTCCATTTTCTATTACTTCTTGAAAAAAAATACTAATTTACATACGTAGAATAATTGGACTTGATCACTACTAAAACTTTTGTGCAAATATACAAAAATAACATACAAATAAATATCAATTATAAATACAGATAACTCCATTTCCAAAAGAATTTGAGAAACCACATTATCTTCATGTGAGTATCCATAACTTCTAATCCAAGTATACTTGTAATTCAATTAATGTCTGCACATTTTACGATACTAGAAGAATCACAAATGCATTGCACGTGCTTCCTTTCTCTATATAGTCAGAATTTAGTTATTTTTCTTACTTTGTAAAAATGATTCATTTGTTTTTTTATGTTTCAACTTATATCTATCATTGCCGTTGTAATAAAAATGTAATGATCATCTATATTATCTTTATATTATTTTCGCAAATTTATTTTGTACAGCACATGCATTGCACGTTCTGTCTATTTCGATATAAGCAAAATTTAGTTATTTTTCTTACTTTGTAAATAAAATAACGATTTATTTATTTTCTATGTCTCAACTTATAATTATCATTACCGTTATAATAAAAAAGTAATGATAATCTCAATTATATTATTATTATTTTTGTAAGATCATTTTGTACATTTCAAAACTATATATCAATATATTGATATATTGTAAACAAGTGTCATAGTTTTATGGCGTAATTTTCAAATACTCGATGCTTAATTTATGTAGTCCATATTTATTTGATTATATGTAGTGTTGTGATATTTTAATAAAAATTTTACTATTTATACAATTATAGCAATGACTTCTTTCTAATTTAAATTTTCAATTCATGTGTAATTAAAGTGACATTTTTGTTTTAAAAAGTTGTTAAAGTGACATATATAAAGTTGTTACAAACTTAAAACCATATTAATTTGTTGTTACAATTCTCATAATTCAATGACAATTTAAATCCTTTCAATTAATTTTTATTTACTATTTTATTGAAAATAATACGTATCACAACTCTAAGGCGCCACTAACAACAAAACTATGCAGAGACTCTACTTTTAGTTTGTTGTAGTAAATAAGTTACTTAAAAAAATATAATCATAATTAATCATAAAAAATAAACAAATTTATGCACCTTGTGAAGTTGAAAATAGTTGTCACATGTCAATTCCCAAATTTTAATGACTTTTTCTATGAATTTGTATCACCCTAATATTTGTGATTAATATTTATTTTCCCATTCATGCTCGTATATAAGACACATATATGCCATATATATGTCACTCATCTTTTTTTAAAAAAAAAAAGAAAATATTTTGGACATCAAAATAAAAATTTAACATAAAATTATAATATTTTATAGTAGAGTAAGATATTTAATACCTTTATGATATTTAATTTAAAAAATTACTTATTTATCTTTTTTTGTCTTTAAATAAGTGGAAAGGGAATAGAATTTTATTGCTCGTGAAGATGTATTTTTTGAATAGAAAAATAATAAAACCTTTCAGGCTTTCACACTTTTAGAGTAGATTTAGATTTATACATATAGTAATGTTTGCGATTGTAATTTCAGAAGTTGTAAATGACATTTTGGGTATAATGAAAAAGGAGAAATTTTTGGCATTTTTCACGCTTTTGACCATAAGTAGCTAGATAATGATAAAGGAACTGAAATTTGAAGGGCTGCAAAATAAAATTAAGCGGAATCATTATATCGCATTTCCATAAATAGAAAGAAATGATACATCTTATAAAGGAGTATAATTTTTATTAAAATTATTCTGAAAATAGCACCGGAAAGTAAATTCTGCAAATAATGAGGAGAGTATTTATTAAAAAATTTGTAAGAATGATTAGTTTTAAAGTTATGTTGCGTATCAGAACTGATTGGATCAGTATACCATTTAGCTCTTCTCCAATCTCTAATAAATCCTTTTAGCGTAAAATATATTGGCTTTAATAAATAATAAGTTTTCTTGTAATATATATGTTGGGTACATCTCCAAATTGAAGGATTGAATTAAGATTTTCCGGAGTATATCTAGTGATGCTCTGAGTAATGGAAATGCCTCAGTGCTGAGTTGAGCTTGGATTTTGAGAGTATGGATGTGTTGATTGGATCTGGAAGCAACCAATTGTGACGTGTTATCTCTCGCTTATAAACGAGAGAGTAGGTTATGCCACCCTTTGATTATAGTAAGGATACTTAAGTGTGGAAGCCCTGTGACTTTTACTCTTCGACTGCAATGAGTTTTTCATGTTGCATTGTTATTTTGCTCATTTTTAAATTATTTGGTCTAATTTTGCATGTTGTTGCACTTTTAGATTTACACTGAACGAGAGATCTTATTACAGACATCATTTTCGAAGTCTTTTAATTCCGTCGCATATTACTCGAAAAAAATACTTGTTCCATTGCCAACAATCATGCTATGAATCAATACCACGTATATGTATAAAATATCTATAACGTATTCATATAAATATTTGAGACGGGTTGTGGCCACTTGCCCCAGTCTTAGAGTGGTTTTAAATATATTGTGTTCAGTGGATCACACTTTGCTAATTCCTAGTGTCCTAAACACGTTAATTACTGTGTTCCATTTATAAAGTAATCACATTTATTAAAAAATAAAATAAAATTATGAGAAATGGATTGTACTAGAATTTTGTAGTCGATAGTGACCAACTGCAAATTTTTTTTTCTCTCACGCTAAGCAAATTTAACTTTGTTCCAAGTTTTTTTTTTTTTACGTATAAAATGTTTATTTCCTTGATGGGCATATATATGATCATCTTTGCATCACCACCAGCTCATCACATATAGTTGAAGTTGACTAATTGACCATAAAATTTGTAATTAAAATATCACATGGGCGGTGCACGTGCATTGTGTGGGCCCCTATACACGCATGTTCCAACACCCAACGGTTCAACCCACGCTTGCCTACCCACCACATTAATCAACTCCCATTTGTCTGTATTTTGTAACTCCTTAATTCGTTTAATTGAATTTATAATTTTATATCAAAACCAAAAAATTAAAATTTTAAATTTTAAATGAAATATAAATGATAAATTTATTATTACAGGTTTTCGTCTGATTTTAACTTCTAATAATTACTAAAAAGATAGTGATAATTATTAAATTTTATAATAATTATGCCATACAAAAATATTAAGTGTCCAATTGATTTTAAATTGCTTAAAAAATTGTATAATTAATTATTTATTAACAGACAAACTACTATTATTTGCATTGTTTTTCCCCGCAGAAAATGGCGTACAAAATATTGCATAGATGCTAGGTACTTTCCCTACAAAATATTGCATAGATGTTAGGTACTTTCCCACATAATGGTATCATTTCACATTTAGGTATCCAAAAATAATTACCTATTTTAATTTTTGTATCTTTTATGACTCCAAAAAATATAGACATTGTCAATATTTTCCTCGTAATTACTATAAACACGAATAAAAAAATTGATATTTGACATTATTTATTTCATTAAAAATTTTAAAATTATTTTAAATTATGTGCAAATGAAAAGGGATCAACTATTTACGGATGAGGGAGTATCTATCTTCAAATAATCACAAATTTTAGTACGAGAATGGAATTTAAACATATAATAGAAATCTTGATAAAATCTTATAGAGTACTCGCTTTTCTAATAAATCATTCTCGAAATAAAAATTCCTCAGTTCAAAACTTTTTTTTCCCTTTAAAACTTGGCTCATGTTCGAAAACAAAATTTCACACAATCTAAGCATGCACTCAAATTTGAACTCTAACCAAGCCACACAGCTTACGTATTTGGACCAGCCAAAATCGAAAAACAAATTTATGACTTGAAATCAATTGTAAGAGTTTAATTGCTGCAACATATGCGTTTTAAGTTAAACATTTTTTAAGTTGGTGAAATATTATTGTTACCCCAAGATTTATGAAAACTATCTTTAAATAATTCTAATGATAACAAATAAATAAAATGGAGAATAAATATATTCAAGTTTCCGTAATGGACTAATGTTTTGAATTGAGTTTCTGAAGAAAAATAAATGATGAGATTACAAAGTGAAGTAATATGAAGACAAATGATCAAATGAGCCAATTAGAATCGAAGATTTGAAATTCAAAAATGAAGATTAAAGAGGCAAGAAACATCGATAATCAAAACACACATTTGAAGACAAAGAGTTAGCCAAAAAGAGTTCAAGAAATATTTGAAAGTGATAGAACCGGCTCAGTAAGACTTTAGAACCGGCCAAGAGAAGAAAAGCTAAAAAATGCCTCAAAATTTTGGCTAAGGTACATAGTACCCCCTCAGTTCGGCTGAAGCCATATCCAGGCTCGGCCAGCCAGCGGTACTCAGTACGGCCAATTTAGGTTCGGTTGAAACCCTACCTCGGTACGATTTTAACCCTCATATGTCCTACCAGCTGGATGTAATTAAAATGACCTATAGAAGATTCAAAATCAACACAAATAAGGAAGCAAATCAAATCATAACGATCATATGATTTGCAAATTTCAAGCTCCTCCTCTTTATATAAATAAGGATTCATTTATGGACAAAAAACTATTGAAACCATTGAGATTATTGACAAAGATTCAAAACAAAACACTTTCTCATTTTCAAATCAAAATATCGACACTTCCAAAATCAAAGTGTCATCATCATCGCTCAAAGGTCTATTATATTCAACCTCCATATTCAAAACCTTTGAAGTGAGAATCAATACAATCCTTTAAACGATTTATTTGTATTATTTTGTAAGGATTATTTGTAAGATTACGAGAGTTGTTTAATTTCATATTCAAATTCAATCTCTAAAGGTTTCTACCAATCTTGTAAATGAGTGATTTATAAACTCCTAGGTAGAACTGGTTTGAGTAGCACCCACAAGCCTACTTGTTATAGTTTGAATAGCACATGCAAGTCTACTTGTAAATAGTTGGATAATACCCGCAAGCTATTCGGTAAAATGGTTCGGTTAGAACCCGGAAAAACTAGTCATCTTGTAACTTTGGTGATCAAGGAAAGTCTTGAAGAATGGAGGTAAGGGATCACATCGAACTTTGTGTATCATTATATTCTTCTTTTATTTTATTTTCAGCATTTTTGTTATTGCTAGGCATAATTGCATAACTTTTCAAAAGGAATACCTAAGGAGAATTATTTTTAAATAAGTATTTTCATTGGAAAACCAATTTATCCCCTCTTCCCTCTTTTGGTTTATTATTTGGGCTAACAAGCGTAATCTGATTGAAGACTTGATAAAATATTTTTTGATTAACATACATGAGGCTTAATCTAATGGCAAACGTTGTTATGATAGGATACTCTATCACAAAACCTCCAACTTTCAATGGAACAAATTATATTTATTGGAAATTACGTATGAAAATATATTTTTTTAAAACTTTTAATATAGAAACTTTTAAAAGTATTATTTATAGATATGAAATTCCTACAGAAGAAAATGACAAAAAAGTTAAGGTTGAAAAAGAACTTAAAGACTTTCAAGTACGAAAATTAAAGCTTGCGAGGCTAACGCCAAACCAATGAATGCTTTGATTTGTGCTATTAATGCAATCAAGTTAAAACAAAATTTCCTCATGTTCTACCATTGATGAAATATAGATAAATTAGAAGTTATTAGTGATGGTACAAGTTAAGTCAAAGAAACACTCATATATTTATTTATACATAGCTATGAGTTGTTTCAAATAAAGGAGAATGAAACCATATCGGAAATATACGTACGCTTTACAACTCTTATTAATAATTTAATTGTTTTGGATAAAGTGTTTTATAATAAGGATAAGGTAAAGAAGATTCTACGTTACCTACCTCAATCATGGCGTGACTGTAGGAACGCAACGGAAAAATTATGTTCATATCCTGCTAATAGCATGCATGTATATTCTCAAAAATTAATTACGTTTTACCATATAGGTTGGAGTTATACCTACGAGATTTGTTTTCCGAATCTCATTAAATCTAAATTTGATTTGACTGTATTCGGAAGAACTATTGTGCCTCAGATCTTCTATTTATTAACCATAATACCTTACTCCGGATGAGCGGATGGATTCTTAATGTTCCTACCAGAAAAAGAAACACGGTTTTTTTTCTCTTTGCTAAAAATATGATTTCGTGTGTCTTTATTTTCTGCCATAGCAAGCAGATATATAGGCTATAGTAGGGATTTGATGGTAAATATATGAAGAGGTTTCCTATACAGATTCAAACTTATCTTATTTTATCAACCGAGATAGTCCTTATCTGTATAAATCGTAATCCTGCCCACTATAGGATTGCGACTTAATTCTCTCTTCACATATCCGAATTAATCTAGTTCCATTGTCAATATTATTTAATTTTCTCTCCATATAAAAATTGCAAATACCCACTTTATTAAATAAAATACTAATATATTTATTTAATAAAGATGTTACTTCCTTAAACTCGTCCACTTAACTTATTTGACATGTCGGATTACAAAATCCACCTGCAGGGTTTGACACGTTTAAAACCTATAAGCTTTTTAAGGAGGTATTATCATTCCCTAATCTGGGACATGAATTCCATCAATCATTAATAAACACTATATGAATAATATTATCATCCAACTCACAAGGTTTATTGTCTCACTAAGAATCTCACTTTTTTGTGAATAAAAACGATAAATAATTTCCATACATGTCGAAATAATAATTTAAGATTAAAAGCATAAACAATATCCATGACCACGGGGTGCTAATTATTTTATCTAGTCAGCACAAAAATAATTATCTCGACACGATCCTGTTTAATGCATACAAAATGTACTAGTAAAAAGAGTTGGAATTCAACCGTTTCCTATAGTCAAGACAGACCTACTAAAACCAATTATTATAACTCTACTGATGGTGTGTCTAATTCCATATAAAATTTTAAATATTAAACTTATATTTCATAAGGAACTGATGATTTAATTTTCTGCGGGTAAGTCGTACTCTATACACTTAATCATCTACTATATAGAATATGAGACACATAATTATTAATTACAAATAATAGTAAAAGAAAATCGCTCAACTGATTCTCATTAAAATGAAATAATATTTATTATTAAAATATTAAGTCCATAACAAGCATGATTTTTAGTATAATTATAACAGTGACAAGGTCGCCACAATCGTCGATGCGCAAATCTAAATAAGTTCATCATCAACGAATTTATTGGCTCATTCGTCACAAACGAAATGGTGATGATAAGATGAAAAAGAAGAAGCGCAAAAATAAAGCGATTTCCCTAAAGAGTTCCATTGAAGATGATTCTAGTAGTGAATTAAGTGATGAGTAAGATATTGCATTATTCGTTAGATGATTCAACAAGACAATGAAATGGCATAAGAAAGATGGAAGAAAATTCTTCAAAAAGGAATATTCCAAATGCTATCAATCCAAACCCAAAGAGTACGTCAAAGGTGAGTTATCTTCTAAATTGAACGAGCTAATATGTTTTAATTATAAGAAATCAGGTCACATCAAGGCTGATTGCTCTCATAAGTCTAAAGAAAGAAAAGAAACGAAAAGAAAAAGGATATGATATCAATTTGAATTACAAATTTCTCACATTCATGGGGTTATATTTTTAGGATAGTGGAATTTAAGATAAGAACTTAATAGACATAAATGGTGAATTACTAATCTCTCACATTATACCATAATGAACGGTGGAGATTAAGTTTTTTTACTTTTATGGACGATAGAAATTTAAGAATTTAAAAAGGCTTGGGTCTTTATTGTTCCTATATAAAATATATAAATCCCACCAATTTGTATAATACAAAAATGTCCAAATGTAGAAAGAAGACCAGAAGGAGAATTCACTTTTTTGACAACTTGTATCATTTCACATTCTTGGTTTCATCCTTCCAATTACCAAAGATTCGCGCATTCCATTTATTCTTTCTCAGGTTCAATGCACCTTTCGTAGTCATATAATATAATATCGTTAACTATGTATTTTATTTCTATTTACATAGCTTAAAAATGTTGTGTTATTTGATAATAATTAACAATTATAACTAATACCAATATTTTTTTATGATGCACATTTTTGAATAAAATCTAACTCGGTTATTTTAATATTCTTCACAGATTATTCTCCAGAAAAAGAATAAAGTAAAACTTCCAATCAATATGTTGCAAAACAAATGTGTTCTGCCACATGTACTACATATATCTATCTCCTGGTGACTAATGTTTTTTGAAATATGCCTATATGAGGCTAATATGGAGAATAGTTATAAAATACTGTTGCAAATTAGATACTCTTATGTTGTAACCGGTACCCCTTTGTATCCCACTTTCTTAAAATGAAAACATGGTAACCCTTGGACTGTGTAATAGGCTTAAGTCTAAAATCATCAGGTTCGAGGTGGAATTATATAAATCTTGCGTCTCCTATTTTATATTTCCAATAAATTTTATTCATATTATTTATTTTTATAATATATTATCAGCAAGAATTTTTGCAGGAAATTGTTGGAAATTTTGATATGAAATAAGCAATGCCAAGAATTTGAGAAAGGAGGGACAATTACTTAAAAAATTTCAACCTATAAAATTCTAAAACTTATTTTTAAAAATTATTATAATTTATCAAAATTATAGTTTTATATGTTAATATTTTGAAATATCAATAAAAAGAGAAATAATAAATAATTGAAAGTTCAAAATAAAAAAAAAATAATATCTTGATATAACTTATCAAACACTAGAGAGTGTTATTCTAATTTTTTAATTATATGACTAGTTCCATATTATATCAAGAATTTAATTTCAATACACTGTCAAGTGTATGGATTTTCATACACAATGAGCTTAGATGAATAACACATATGTATTTGTTGTGATCCGCATATATGGAAATAGTTACATGGTTTTCATCCAAGATTAATAATGTATGGAATTCATACACTGACGGTGGATGAAAATTAAACTATTACATCAATTCATATGTTTTAAAATAAAGTTAAAAAGAAAGTGATTTAGAGGGAGGGATTAAAAGATGTAGAATCATATGAAGTTAAAAAAATATAAAATAATTATGTTGAGAGTATTTTTAAAATAAAAATAATACATAACTTGTTAGTTCACTAAGAATGCAAGCTTAATTTACTTATGGCCTATATAAATATAAATACCAAAAAAATCTAGGTGGAGTGATCTAAGAATGTTGTCAATTCCTAAGAATTAAATTGACTACTAGAACACCAGAAGAAATTGGTTATTTAAGGATATTTATTTTAATATTTTACAAATTATTGTATTTATATATAAATAGTAAAATAAAATAATTTTTAATTTTCATTCCAAACGTAAGGAGGTACGTGCCCCCGTTGCCCAATGTACCTCCAGCCATGGCTTTATATAATTTTTGTACGCCTCATATCATTATCCGCTTAGTATTACAATTCACCTTTTTATGTAGAGGAGCAGAAATAATAAACACTAAAACTAAAGCACCATGGATGTCATATCTGACTTCTCGTGGAAATAGGGGGATAGGCTTTTCAATTTACTCTTTGCCCTCTTATTTTTGAAATTATATTTTTGAACTCCCAAGAGTTTATTATGTTTTCATTTACACCTTGTCTTACCCAAAAAGCTACAGGTACACATCCTCTTGTAAGATGATATTATTAAAAATATGGCCATTTTTACAAAGAACCACAATAAGTTTAAGGCATGCGTATGGTTCGTACCACTGAAAATGCAACAAATAAGTGGGTTCTTACTGCATAACTCGTTATCTTTTTTATATGAGTTTAACCTCTTATTTGCAGTAAAGCCACATTAATACCATCTTGTAAATTAAAGCTACAAGCATTTATGCCCAATTTGTTAACTTGTTACTTAATCATCCTTTTGAGATATTAAGCCTAACCAAATATTATTCGGATTAATTTTTTATTTTATTAAAGATTAATCAACACTTTTGTGCAATTGATATTTCAAATAGACACGATGACTCTTAAGACCCCTCCAATAAGTTATACTACATTTGTGATATAAATGCTGGATGGTGGAATGTAATTGGGTGTGGTGCTAATCTAACCCATATTTGGCTTATTAGAGTTGCCCTTTACATATTAGTATGAGTCAATAATAAGGGATAAACATGATCATTCGGCCCTAATGTTTATTAATTATATCATTATTTGTCACGCCCCGAATTCCCATAAACCCGAGGACGTGAGCTGAAAGAAAAGAAAATATAATAGTAACCATCATAACCCATTGTGCCATAATACATATAAGTGTCATGCGAATCACTGATATAAAATCTCCAC
>MKEJ01000948.1:0-12496 GCA_001753735.1 Embelia ribes
AATGACTTAACTTGACAAAAAATAGAGCAATATGTCGACATATATCTATATCAATTAACATATAAGTTGAAAAGTTGAAAAGATGGGATTCGAAAGGTAAAAATTAAGTCAAATTTAAAGACTAGACATATCAGTTGACCGATATGTCATATATGTTGATAGATAAATATTCCACGAAAATTTCTAGACTCTTCATAACAAAAAGTCAAAAATCTAACTATAGACTCATATCAAATCAGCCGACAAATTTATTCAAACTGAGAAGCATATATTGTCAAGTCAAAAACCAATATACATATACATACATCAGTCAACTGATACGTACATTAGTCGGTAGATATATTTAATCAGTCAACAGATTCATGGCAGACAAAATATCTTTCAAGTTCAAAAAGTATTCTCACAACTATTTGGCATGGGGAATATTATGCAACCCTAGGTATGATTATGTCTCCTCATATTTGATATATGTTTAGCCTTATAACTCAATTGAAAACTAAAACTCTCTTTCACAAGTTAAAAAGCCAAAAGCAAAAGCTGAAAATTTCAAAAATCTCCAAGTTCTCATTCTCTTGAGTTTTGTTGTATAAACAATTTGTAATTAGTTTGTAAGAGGGTTTGAGTAAGGAATTTTCTTTTCATACTTATTATAATTTTGAGAGTGAATTTGCAACTCTCATTTTTGAATGAATTAGATAGTTTTGAAAGGTATTACACTCGGTTTGTGAGTATAAGATAGAACTAAGAACTCAGGTAGCTCCAGTTTTGTAACTGTTTCAAGTAGTACCCAAAAATCTACTTAGGAATAGTCTAATTTAGGATCAAAAACACTATTGTTTAGGGTGTAATTTTTTCATTGGTTTGCCATCTTAGGTCAACCAGATATATTGAAGATTACACATAAATAAAATACCAATATATTGGAATCTCATATAACCTAAGTGGCTAATATCATTAGTTTGTAATAGTTCCTTTGATTTTTATTATGTCTTTTACTTCTTCAAGTTTTACCGTTGGGGGGTGTCGCGCCCCAAATCCTACTTGAACTTAGGAATGCGATTCCTACACAAATAAAAAATAAGTAAAATAAAAACAAATAGATATATAAGGTTCCAAAACTAAAATAAAAATGTTATCTACGCTAATCACATATGCAACTAGTCCGCCACTGTAGGATGGTCCTATGCTCAATCTACAACCAAACAATATCAACAGCAAAATGTGTATAAATTAACAACGCCTATGCTAAAAAAGAAAGGAGAATTACCAACGCTATTTTCAAAATATATATATATATATATACATATCTGCATAATAACGTAAACATACTTGTTTACATATACAACGTTGTAAGCTGGATGCTTACCAAAATAAAATGAAAGGAATGTATAAATAGACTCTTCGTCCCTCATAAAGAAGCAAGATCATACTTATACATTCACAAAAATACAACATGATCAATACCTACGCTGTTAGAGTACGCTAACAAAAATACATAAATAAAAGCGCTAATAGGTGCGCCAAAATAAATGTACAATAAATATCATAATGCCTCTAGAGGTACTTAACGCCGACCTGCGCAACTATGAAGTCTTGTATGAGCCCAAAATATAAAAACAGAAAATGTACAGTTAGTCAATCAATTCTACGATAAAGAAGAGAATAAGCAATATACTTGTGTTTGAATATATATCTGCACAAATAAATATCATGTATGCGTAAGTGAAATTATGTATATGAATGCTACGCATGCCAACGCACGCCAACGCCCACTGAAAGTATGCATCTGAATAGAAGGCCTCAACACATGCATAAGTGAAATTATGTCTATGGCCCTGATGACCACACTGAAAGCATCCCATACCTTGTACATTAGAACTCGAATATGTAGGAAAAGCAGGCTGAGATTGCCCGGGAGAAGAAAAAGAAAAGTCGCCCTACAAACTTTTCTTACCACCGCCCCCACCAATAACAGAACTACCACCTTTGCCATTGCCGCTATTACTATGACCACCACGCATAGCCAAATCCATATCTGGCCCCTGAACAAACTGTGAAATGGAAGGCTGACCCGAAGGTCTAGAAGAATGCAAAGCATTAGCAAGTTGCTTGTTAACCAAGTTGTATTCCACTTCCATTGCTATGCCAACACACCACTTGAAGGTGTCATGAAGTCCTACCATAACATGCATCTGAATAGAAGGCCTCAACCCATTCTTAAATCGACGATGTGTAACTTTTCTATTGATACCAATTCAGGCGCATACCGACAAAGTTCGGTAAATAAAATTGTGTACTCTTGCACCATTGAATCCCCTTGTACGAGGTTCATGAACTCATCCCTCTTCCTTTTAAGAAGCATCTCGGGAAAGAACTCCTCCAAGAATAAGTCACAAAAAGCAACCCAAACAATACCTTTGAGCCCATTAACCTCTTCTTCGCTCCTCAACCAATGAGCCGCCTTATCTCTTAGAAAAAATGGCTATCGCCATCCTTATATCATCTTCAATCATTTGGAGGGATTTGAAGATCCACTCCACCTCCATAATCCATTTTTCCGCTAGAATAGCCTCGTCGTCACTCTGAAAGATAGGCGGATCCATCATACGAAAATAGTTTTGGGCCATAGAGGCTCGTGTTTCCCCCCTATCCCTTGAACCTCGCACCACACGATATAATGCTACCTCCAAAGCTTAAAGCAAGCTTGAGAACTCCAGAGGTTGAAGTCCTCCCACATCATCAAATCCACCTTAAGGATGAGCTCATTGCGGAACTTGAGGTAAAGGTAAGGGAACCTCTTCCTCGGATTCCTCAAAGCTCTCCACTATACTTATCATCTCCTCTAAATCAGGAATATTTCCCACTTCCCATATATCTTCTTCCATTGCACTAGTGTGTATTGAATGCACCCCTTCTTCTTCGCAAACTCCTACTCAACTACCCCATCCATGCACATTTATTCCTTTTCCCCCACATCATCCACCGCCTCATATATCTAGCCCTCGCACCATTGCTTAACTTCACAACACCATAAAAGAAAGAAGAAACAAAGTCAGTCATCATAATGTTATGATAGTATCAATACAAGAAAACTATCACATATTAAGCCAAACATTCTCAATGCATACCGATGCATTACTACACTCTCACGTATTAAGTTAGTACTAACAAACATTCTCAATGCATTACCGATGCAACCAAGCTTTATTCAACCTGGTTAGCTCTTATACCAACCTGTCACGCCGTGAAATTCGAGTACACCGAGGACTTGAGTAAAAAGAAAAGAAAAGAGAAAAGGAAAAGAAAGAAAAGGAAAAGGAAAAGAAAATGAAAATGAGATACCACTTATACACCATCTTACCAACACAACTAATCGTCACTGCAGAACAATACTATGCAAAACTACAGCATTCGCATGAACATAATATAATATACCCTACCTACAAGATAGATAAATAACAATGCAACGGAAAAAGGAAGGTCTGCACCAACACTTCAAATAAAACAAAAGCAATAATGATGTAATAGAGTAAACTGTCAGTTTATAATACAACACCTCAAGTTAAATGCTTGACAAAATAATAAGAAAGAAGTTATATATTGTTCTTACTACAACAAAATACAATATTAATAATAACAATGTAAAACTTCATAAGTCGTCTCTACTGTGCCTACTATGACATCAAAATATATATGTATAATATTATCTATTCATCTAACGATGATCAACACCTGCATTCGCGCCTACAAAACAACACATAAAAGAAAAGAGCAGGAAAATAATACAGTTAGATGAACAACCCTATGATAAAAATGAGACTATGCTATATGTATGACATGAAGGACATGTTCCAACATATAAGAATATAATAATGTATATCATGAATCATGAATGATAAAATGACACATGAATGTGACACGACAACACAATTGCGCTAACCACACTAATACACCTACGCCAATGCTCAATGCCTATAAAATTAGGACTTGTATCTCCATGCACTTTTAAGAAATGCTAAGGTCTATCACCCACATATGACATGACCAAAACCTTCATTGACCTGCCACTCACATGTGACGCGATTAATGGATAATCTCGGCTGTAGGTTTCTTGACTTTCACAGTAAGGCTATAGGCTTTATTGCTTCCACGCATTTTAAGAAATTGATACATTTGTCCTAAAAAGAAAGGAGAAGACTCAAAACTACACAACACATGCTTAAGAATAACATGATTCCCTTTCAAATTTAAATTCATACTAAGGCTTTTACAACACTTTTGAATCATGTTTTCAACGAGAAACAATGCAACGCCTGACATGTATGAACATGATATGCTAAGCACGGGAATATTAGTCTGTGCATTTAAATATGATAAGTTATACTATAAACATGAATATTAGGCTACGCAAAATAGAAATTTAATAAATCATATTATGCTCTAAGCCAATCAACTATACCAAACAATAACATCTACGCGACGTATCAATCACGTCAACATATAGTTGAAGTCATCAAGTTTATTTTAAGGTTCATAGTCTACCGTACCTAGAAAACGCTAGGATGAACTCCCAAAAGTGATGCTAAGAAAACCCCCAAATGCCCTTCACTTCGTCCCGCGATTCGATCTATCAAATGAACTCGGATGACAATGCATCTATACAAGGAAATGATCTATTCGATATAAGGAACAAGAAAAAATTATTTCAACGTACCATAAAGGCACGAAAATTGAGACAACATAAATAAACAAGATAGAAAGAAGACTTACGTTAAAATATTGAACTTGCAACAAGGAACCTGAAAACCAAGTTTTTAATTGCATACAAATACTGAGGCTAGATAAAATCAGGCTTAAAAGTTGAAGACTAACTCCCTACCCCACTCTTTCTCTCTCCCTAATTGTGAAAAGAAGGAAAAAGAAATAAATTAAATAAGTGTTGGAACACTCTACTTAAGTCAGTCAATACCAATTGAATTGATCCAACTACTATTATGTCGATCGGGTTGCCAATTTGGATCGATCCAATAGCTAGTTGGATCGATCAGACCCACTGGAGCTTTGTAAAACCTGAGCCCACACATTTGGTCGATAACTTCTAAATGCACTCGTAATCGCTCATAAACACTTATAAAAGTATTCCACAACTTTTGGAATGGCATTAGAGTGTCCAAAACTCAATCGACGCAACTTCACACGATTATTGACCAATTGCGACATCAACCATGTATTTTACGTTTCCCAATGCTATAACCATACTGCGCGACTACGCTCAACACACTAAGCATACTACACTAAGACCATGCATACATGCAATAATAATATTACAACGCAATGAGCAATATTATTATTAAAAAAAATTATTCGAATTTCCAGGACGTTATAACTACGTAATCCTACATTCATCGTCAAACCCAAGTGCGCAAAGCCTAGTATGCTTGCAACCTCCGTAGGCCCAAAGGGAAACTTCCTCTGCACGGTACTAAGGTTACGAGGAACTTTAAAATTATAACTCCTAACCATGGAACTACCCATTTGTACAACAAAAAAATAAGAGTGTCTAAAATCATAAGCAACTATCATTGAACCCTTAGTAAGTTTCCAGCTCTCCCCGAAGAACGATTGTAATAGCTATCATTGGCTAACTGACCTATGGAGAGAATGTTGAAGCCAATGTCAGGAACATGCTTCACATTCCTCAAGACTAACCTAGCACATTGTTAGTCCATAAATCAATGTCGCATATACCTACAACCTAGGATAGGCTACCATTACCCATAGAAACATTATCCAAATCACAAGTTTTATAAGAAAGGAATACCTCACAACTTAGATAAACATGAGTGGACACAATGCTAGCTACCACCCATGACAAATCATCATATAATTTTCCCATCGTTGGATCATCACGAACAACGAAAAAGCCATCATCAACAATACTTGCATAGCTTCTTGTCATCAATCTTCTCCTTCTATTTAAGTTTATGACAATTTGATTTTATGTGCCCCTTTTTATAACAAATAAAATATCAACCCAACAATTTGAAGCACCGCTCAAAGAACCTGTGCCTTCCGAATCATGATTCTGAGTTATCCCCCTAGATTTTACAATAAGAGCATCTGGCACACGTCATCTCCTCACCTATCACAGAACTTTTCACCATAGCCACGGTGATCTTCCCATCAAATGCAGAATTAGACAATGCAGTCCTCAAAGTCTCAAATGAATATGGCAATGTCCATAAAAACCATAGCGCTTGCAACTCGTCATCAAGTTTCATCCCATGTTACTCAGTTGCATGACTAAACCTTGGAAATTCCCGAAGTGATCAACCATAGGCTTATTATCTACACATCATAAGTACATCAAGTGGCCAATAACATACATCTTATTATTGTCAATCTCATTAGTGTACAAATTTTCTAATTTTTTCCAAAGTGCCTTTGCATCATTTTCATCCACCATATGGTTCAACACATTTTTATCAATCCATTGGTGAATAAACCCACAAACCTTTTTTACGAAGAATTTCCCGTTATTCTTCAGTTTTTCCCGCAAGTTTCTCTTTTAAAAATATAGGCGAGTATAAATCCTTCACATAGAGAAGATTTTCCATCTTACCCTTCTAAATATGTTAATTGAACCTATTAACATATCATCCCATTTGTGTTGATATCATTCATCTTGCCAAAAGAAGACCAAGAGCCAAAATCTTATACCACTTGTTGGTGTCAAACAAGCAAAAAGCTTTATCCCAACTCTGATACCACTTGTTGGGAAATTTTATGATCAAACACTCACGCTCGTTCTCAAATCACAATAAAAGCAAATAACAGATGTGGCTAAATGCAAAAATACGATAATCAATCATAAGGACAAAAATAATGATATGTAAAAGATACTAAAATTTAACGTGGGAGAAAACTCTCCAAACCGAGAGTTAAAAAACCTATGGAGTTACATACCCACAAAATCAATCCACAAAATAATCGAAAGAAAACAACCAAAATGACCTCGTATATATGCGAGGAATAACAATCTCAACTAGATACAAGAGTAAAACAACAAAACAAAGTAATAGAAATACCCAAATAAAAAATTTTTACTACCAAAAGCATTTATATTTTTATGCAAAAAATAGGCACCAAAGTGAACCAAATTTACCAAAGCAACTCAAGAAGGACTAAACCCGTCGCTGCCTCAAAAGTGTTATGACGCCACATCCCAAAGTGGAAACAATGGGTTCTAATAAAACCCTGAAACATAAATTACATATTTGGTCCTTGTAGTTTGCTCCTAAAAAATAAAGTGCAATATTAAATCCCATTTACACAATAAAATTTCATTTTCTTTCAAACAAGGACACCAAACCCCAAAGTTTGACAAATAACTCCTTCTACTTAGAAGTACACCCAACAATTATATGATGCACACTTATACTTTTTTATTTCATAAAATATTTGCTTTCACAATTTACACTTTTACATGAAGAATTACTAAATTTTTATGAATGATTAAGACAACTGAATATAATAAATGATAGATCAATATTAGAATATTAAAAATAAATGAGTGAGAGATTTTACTTTTTGAATATACAAGTAAAATTCACAAATATTATATATTGTAATTTCAAATTTTGATGTGCTCCGAGATAGGAAAAATAAATTATAATAGCACTACTAGAAAACACCGGATCAGAAACAGATATTTGCAATGGACTTTGATTTGTTGCAAATTGAATTTGCAATTTTATAAACGGATTTTGAGAAGGACATTAGATAATGAAATTTTTTGTACCAAATCTGTCGCCTAATTAGCGCGGAAAATTATTTTGACACGGAATTAGAAACGAAAAATTATATGTTTCAAGAGTTCCTTTCTGAATCTGTTGCTAACTGGCGGCAATTTTAAATTAATAAAATTTCGTAGCAAAATTTGCTGTAATTTTTCGTCGTGATATCCGTATCAAAGTTCCACTTCAAAACCCATTTTTGAATCTGTCAATAACTAAAGATAATTTTAAATTAATAAAATTCCATAGCAAAATCTATTTTAATATTTCGTCTCAAAATCCGTTGCAAAAGTCAAGTCCATTGGAGACACCGTTAAAGAAATTATAGCTTTCATTGTCATTCCAAAATTCATTGAGGGATGGTTCTTCTTGTTCCTAGTTGTCAGTAGTGTCCCATATATTGAGCATTAAGTCGGAGCATATTCTTTCTGAGAGATGCTACTGTGAGTTATAAGAATTTATTAAAGAGGTACTACCTGAGGACAACACTATGACAACCAATATTTATGAGACAAAAAAATTAGTTGAGGTTTAGGACTTCCAATCGAGGAGATCCATTATTGCGTTAATGCATGTATGATATACTGGAAAGGACGGAAAACTAACGGATTGTAAATTTTGCAGAGAAAAAAGATATAAAACCAAGAAAAATGGGAAATTGAAATGTAGGGAAAATATACCCCACAATAAGATGTTTTACTTTCTTCTAACCTTGAAGTTGCAAAGGTTATATCAATTCGAGTCAACGGCTAGCAGTATGAGATGGCACGATTGCCATTAGGAAGAACTAGGTATCATGACTTATTCATCTGATTCCGAGGCATGGAAGCATTGCAATTCCATGCACCCAATATTTACAACTAAGCCTCGTAATATATTACTTGGCCTCTGTACTGATGGTTTTGCATTGTTTGGTCAATATGGTAAAATATATTCATTTTGCCCAGTAATACTTACTGTGTATAATTTGCCCCCATGGTTGTGCTTGAAAGAACAATTCATTTTTCTAGCAGTTATTTGCCCAGTCTAAGGAATCTAAAGCATAAGATAGATGTATTTCTCCAACCTTTAATTGCAGAATTGCAACACTTGTCGTCCGTTGGTGTTGTGACATATGACGCAGCATTGAAGCATAACTTCGTTTACGAGCTGCTCTCATATGGACCATCAGTGATTTCCTACCATATTCTATGCTATCTGGATGGTCAACTACTAGAAAGTTAGCCTGCCTATATTTCATGGAAGACGTAGATGTTTTCTATCTTCCAAATGGCATGAAAATGTCATGGTTCGACAATCACCGGAAATTTTTACCCGAAGGAGACGTAATAAGAGGTTGTTGCCCTAAGGTTTATATGAAAAATATATTTAAATTGATTTTGATGATAACAAAATAAATAAGATAGAGAATAAACAAAATCAAGTCTCCTTAGTGGGCTAATATTTAAATTGAGTTTATGAAGGAAAATAGATTATGAGAATACAAAGTGAAATGATTTGAAGACAAATGAACAAATTAACAAATGAGAATCGAAGATTTGAAGTTCAAAAATGAAGACGCAAAGGACAAAAATAGGTCAACAATCAAAATGAACATTCCAAAACAAAAAGATTAGTCTACAAGAGGTCAAGAAATGTTTGATAGTGGTAGAACTTAAAAAGGCCTTAGAATTGGCCAAGAGAAGAATAAGATCAAAACTACATGAAAAAATCTGGCTAAGGCACAGAATCGGCTGGAAACCCCCTGTAGTTCAGTTAACATAATAGTTAGGTCCGACTAGCCAGAGGTACAAAAAAAGACCAATATAAGTTCGGCTGAAATATCCTTGCAGTATGGCTGAAGACACCCCTAGGTTTATACAAGAATGACGCGTATGAAGATTTGAAATCAACATAAAGATGGAAACAAATCAAATCATAACGGTCTTATAATCAACAATGTTCAAGCTTCCTCCTCTATATAAAGAAGGCTTCATTAGTGGTAAAAAATAAGTCTATATACATTGACACATATTGAGAAAGCAAATCAACACTTCCAAACTATCATCATCATCGTCACTCAAATGTGTGATCATTCAACCCCCATGTTCAAGACTTTTTAAATGAGAATCAAAACAATCATTTGAGAAAATCATTTATTTATTTTGAGTGAATTGTTTGTAAAATTGAGAAAGTTATTTCATTTTCATATTCAAACTTAATCTTGTACGGTTTCTACCAACCTTGTAAATGGGTAATTTATAAACTCCTAAAGGTAGAACATATTTGAATAGCATCCCAAACTTTCTTGTCATGGTTTAAGTAGCGTCTGCAAGCCTACTTGTTACGGTTTGAGTAGAGTCCGTAAATCTACTTGGTCATGGTGTGAGTAAAGCCTGCAAATCTACTTCGTGAATGGTATGAGTAGAGTAGAGCCCACAAGTTTACTTGGAATGGTTGGATAGCACCCGCAAGCTATTCGTTGTAAAGATTCATTAGCATCCTTGAAGACTAGCCATCTTGTAACTTTGAGTTGTAAAGGTTATAAGGGAATCTAAGGAACGCTTGGGAGATTGGATGTAGGGGATCATATCAATCTTTGGTCGAAACAGTATAAAAATTGTGTATCATATTCTTCTTCCTTTATTCATTAATTTTGACATTATATTATTGCCATAATATATTGCATAAGTTTTTGAAAGAAAAACATGAGGGAAATTATTTTTTACAAAGTAGTTTTATAATTCACCACTCATCTGGATTTGCTATTTTTCCTAATAGAAATAGTTCTCAAAAAACTATACTGTTCACAAAGACTCCCCAATAGTTAAGTTTGGATTTGAGATCCTCCAACATATAGATTGACTTGGTCTGGTAAAGGTGATTGAACTCGAAGGTGAACAATATAATGCAAGAGTATGTAGAATTACTAGTTGTAGATGGAGGAACCAAAGCATCCTTTTTGATTTGACTTATTGAAATTCAAATCTTATACTTCACAACCTTGACATTATGAACCTTGAGAAGAATATTCTTGAAAATGTGTTCAACACTTGATGTGTGTTCCTGATAAGACGAAGGACAATGCAAATTTAAGGGAGGATTTTGAGATATTGGCATAGACCTAATTTGGCTTGGGATGAAAATGTAAGCAAATATCCAAAAACAGTTTATAAGTTAAAAAAAAACCCCCCATATTGAAGCAATTGGTCGATTGGTGAAAGGTCTAAAATTTCCTGTTGGTTTTGTCTCTAATATGAATCGATGTGTGGATAAAGATAAAAGGTACATTTAATAAGTCAATGAAGAGTCACGACTATCATGTATTTATGCAAAGATTGATGCCAACCACATTTAAACCGTTCTTCCCAGACAATGTTGGAAACCATTAATGGAGCTCAACTTAATTTTCAAGTCACATGTGCTGCAATATCTAAAGAGCGGATGTATTGCAGATAGATATTCTAGTAATTCTCTGCACATTGGAGCAAAAATTTCCACCGAGTTTTTGTGACCCAACAGAACATCTCTAGGTGTACCTTTCCTATGAGGCTAAAATTGCAGATCCGATTCAACTTCGGTGGATGTATCTATTTAAGAGGTATTTAGGATACCTTAAAAGGAGCGTGAAAAATAAAGCCAGCACCGAAAGATCGATGGCCAATGCATACTTAAATGAATAAGATGCACTTTTTTGCGCACACTATTTTAGCCTCATATACATAAAAGACATAAAAAATTGAGTTGCAATGATGATGGTGGAGTTCAATATGAGTTGATACTTGGAAATCTGTTGGCATTCACCTATTCAGGATGCCTTTATGGAAAATGCACTAGATGACGTCTCAATCCAAAGAAGTATATGGAAACACACTCTTACATTCTTATTAACTATCCGGAGATTGGTTATTATGCGAGGTTAGTTAGTTTTTATCATGGTTTAGGTTTCTTCTTAAATAGAAATGTGCAATAATTTACAGTTCCTATGATGCAGTCAGTTTGTAAAAGAATTACAAGCAAATAGATCAACAATAACTGGAGAAAAAGTTGATGGAGCAATTCGTTCTAAATTGCTAATCTGGTTTAAAAAATATGTGGGTTATTTAATTTTTTTAAATTTAATATCATTAACGATTTTGCTAATCGCTTTCAGTATATAGGTTGATAATTACGGTGTAGAAAATCCATTTATAGTTGATCTTACGGCTGGCCCATTGATCATGGTCGAATTCTCACAAGTGCAGAACTAACTTTTTAAACCAGTTAAAATTGACTTTCAAAATCGGTTATTGAATCGATGTTGAAACAGGGGATGCTGATTGTGATAACTTTTAACATCGGTTATAAATCGATGTTGAAGTTTAATATTCAACATCGGTTGTAAAAGGCACCGATTTGGAATGCCATATATTTAAAATCGGTTATAAATATAACCGATTTGGAAAGTTACTATTTAAAATCAATAATAAATAGAACCGATTTGGAATGTTGATACATTTAAAATCGGTTATAAATCTAACCGATTTGGAAAGTTAATATTTAAAATCGGTTATAAATAGAAAACAAAATTGGTTGTAGATAGAATCGATTTGGAAAGTTAATATTTAAAATTGGTTATAATCAACAGATGTGGAAAGCTAAACATTTAAATTTGGTTGTAAATTGAACCGATGTGGAAAGGTATATATTCAACATCAGTTTTAGATTCTAACTGATGTTAA
>MKEJ01000963.1:0-13618 GCA_001753735.1 Embelia ribes
CAAATATGCCTATGTGTCATGCATCGACACACTGCATGTGGAGCAATTCGTACACCGGCGATGGATAGAAACTTTACTCGTATGACAAAGGTTCGTGAGGCACTAGAGTATGTTTTCAACATTTAGTTCATTACGGAAGAGTAAGCATCGAAATTGAAATCAATCAACAACTAAATTGATGGTTGGTCCACCATGTGATCCAACAATTATGGTTGAACGAGCCAGAAGCTAAGCCCATGATTAAGATAATACATGCTTAAGATAAAAAGTTATCTAATGGTTAGTACTTAATTCAAAGGCAATTGTTTATATCCAGACACAAAGAATCACACATGGCAACCTGAACTAGCTTATAGTATTCAGCAAGACAATTTGAAAGCGGAAAGAGGAACTGATGGGAGCATATCAGAGAAAAAGAAAAGATACCTTATTTGGAGCTATTCCCAGTAATGTGCCTAACTCATCAAAACTGGAACAGATACAACATTACACCGAAGTTAAGTGCTCAAAGAGCGTAAAAAACCAACATAATCATATTACCAACCTTATATTTGTGTAAAGTTTGCTCGCACTCAAAAGATTATGTTCAATCATGGCACGATCCAGAACAGTGAAATTATCAGGCAGAAGAGCTTTCTGTTAAAAGGAGAGAAGGTTTGAACTGAAGGTTATACTTGTCTTTAATTATTTTTTGGAAATGTTTCCAATAGCGTGAACATGAGAGAGAACTGTATATACCTGATGTGGTTTTAATTCTTCAGCAAATGCGTCAATCTCTGGTTTCCTCAGAATTCTCTCCAGATATACCTAAAACAAGCCATCAGATAACTGTTAATCTAAGTTGGAAAAGTCTAAATAGGTATATACACAGACAATTTGCACATATTCTCTGCACTTGAGCACATGTGAGTGCGTGTGTGTCTGTGTATGTACGTGAACGCGAGCGTGCGTGAGCGTGAGAGAGAGAGAGAGAGTACCTTCTGCAAGATTGGATAAATTTTCAACTTAGAGCACCTTTCATCCTGCAATCAAACACCATATTTTAGTTGTGGTAACTAGTCAGCCCTCATTATTTGGGACGCCAAATCAACAGATGCTAGACAGACGAGCACAGGTCGTTCAAGCTTACAAGAGCAAGAAAGACATTTTACTAATGATCCTGTACTTCAAAAGAACATTATTTCATCGTGCCAATAAAGACGCATCCATAACTTACAATCATACACCATACTTCTTTTCTTCCACAAAATTTCAAGCTACAGTACATTTACATCAAACTTTATAAGGCATGGCATAAAGCTAAGAATAGACTTAATGTTTGCTCATGATATTCCAGCTTACCAAAGATCCATCATATTTAAAAATCTTCTCCTCAGTGTTGTGGAAGTCCAAACAACAAAATTATGTAGAGCAGATTCTTCTCAAAGAAGATAAGTGCTTAATGTTCATCATGTGGAGAAAATCAAATGAGATTATAAGATGTAACGAAAAAAGACTTAGTGGATGGCATTAAACCAGTCAGCAACCATGAAAATTTCTCACTATTTAGCAAAAATGCAAGACTATCAGTTTTACCAAAAGTGAAAGCGATTCCGTTTCTTAACAATCACTAATCAGAGCAATCATTGGAAAAATACAGACAATTTAAAAATCTAATAAAAGTACAAAACAAAGCAAAACTAATATTTAATTACAATTTAGAGAATATTCGTACTCAAATTCACATTATAGTTTCAATTCCTTGTTTGAAGGATTACATTGCAATTCTTCGTTTGAAGGATTACATTGCATTGTCCCAATGGGTGGGGAGAATCCCTAGAGCCAATAGTATTAAATAAAAAGTGTCCAAATGATGCATGAAATCTGCATTTCCTGAATATCATCAAGACAAATAAGGAAAAAGGCAAAGGTACCAATACGAATGGAAGTCACATGTGCATGAAAACTTAGGTGAAATGTAGCACCCAAAAGAGGGTAAAACAGATCAGTTTAGGATAATTACTTTGTATAAAGTTGCAAGAACGCGGGAACGTCGTGGGCCAGCAGCAGCCAAAATTGTACACATGATTGCAGCAGACAGGGCTTGCTCCAAAGCTTCTTCATTTATAACTCTATTAAATATCAGAAGGAAAAGGACCTATCAAGTGAATCTCAATGCAGATCAGAAAGAAGCGCAGATATTAAATGAAAGCCATACACACTGAGCAGGAGTTTTTAAAGTGGTAAGAATATAAGAATGGATGAGGTTTCTTTCCGCATGTGTAAGTAGCATTTTGCTACATACCAACTTAGCATTGCCAACTTGTAATAGACTAGTTATTTTGATATTTTCAAAGCAAAATTGATCCTCTCTCTACTAGTTGCCAATGTCTGTGCAGTAGTATGTAAAAAAATCCCACATACACATACATAGAGAAGCCTTGTCCAGTTGTCCCACAAGAATATTATCACAACTTAATAACCTAATTGGGTATTAAAAGATCTTTTTGCACCAAAGGATCCCTAGAGTTTGGCTGATAGAGGAAATTTTGGTTCTGAAAAACATAAACATGGTCAAACACTAACCAGAAACCACAGTGCAAGCTAAAATTTCAATAAGTTTCAGAACATTTTTCACAAAATGCTACATATCAGTATCATTTTTCATAATGCAACATACTCATCTCCAATTTGCCGCTGTTGAATTTGAGAAATGTCATAATAGCGGAGTGCAGCTTCCAAGAACTTCCTCTTTAAATCCAAAATCCTTGCATAACAAACCTATCAAGTGATAGAAGAAAACATTCAGTAATAGCCTCTCCGTGCTTCACAAAATCGTTAAAAGAAGATATAATCTCAAAGCCAACCTTGTATGTCCAATTTAATGCTTCATCCTGACTATTGCTGACTAAAAATGAAGCTTTATTAATAAAAGCTTCAGCATTTACAGCATCATCATCCTGCCAAACAAAACCCAGATGAGTACCAATAATCTTCCGACATTTTCATTCCTGAAATTAAATTTGGCACAAAGACAACATTGATAATATAAAAATAAGGATCCATTCACTAAACAATGTCAGCAGCACCCACTAACTAGATTAAAAAGATCTGCAAATCCAATACATATCTCAACTGTTCTTTTGTATCAATCCAATTGGCACGTGTAATTTTGATAGAGGATAAAATTGAAATAGTTGCAAGATATGCGAGAAAATTCTTCCGGTACTTAAAGCACACTTCATCATATTTACAAGACAGAAATTTTAGATTCCATATACATACATGAAAACAAAGTCCAGGCATTAAGGAGGAGTAAACCCACATCACAAGGTAAAAACGTCATTATGAAATGGTGGGATAGAAAGAGATGTCAATCATAGAACCTAGGCAAGATGTATGAAGTGAAGAAGTGCATCCGGGATTTTATGTGATCGCAATATGGCTCTACGATTAAAAGGAAGGTTTTATAAGATAGTAGTAAGACTAGCTTTATTGCATGGAATTGAGTGTTGGGCTACTAGAAAACAAGATGAATATAAAATGAGTGTAATGAAATGAAGAACAAAGAAATTCGTGCATGGTTAGGGGCAGTTTCAATTGAGTATAAGATGAGAGAGAGTTGTCAACTAGGCAATAGGAGACCAGTGAGCGCCCAGTTAAACAGAGCTAGAATATTAATGTGGCAAAGGAATGAAGGTGTGTGTTGTACCTAAAAAAACAAGGATTCAAGTGATAAAAAAGACAGGAGGGCAAGTTGCTGCTGACAGGAACGAATGGCATTGGAAAATTGACATTAATAACCAGATGTGAATCTTATTTTGGTTCCGTACAGTTGATCCCAAATTCTTGAGGTTAAGGTTTGGTGGTGGTGGTTGTAATTTATCGCTACCTTCCTAATTTGGTTCCAGTCGAATATCACATAATTTCAGTATAGCTTTTGTAAGTGGGTTGATCGAAATTAGTGATACGAGAATATTTGGTCTTAGTAAAGGCTGTTAAATTGCTAATGTGAAGAAAAGTTATTTTTCTTCCATGTCTTATTCACTTGCAGTTTTTAAAAGCGTAGACTGTTTTCATATGGGATACTTCGCATCTAATTCACAAACATTACTTCAAATCATTGCTGCTCTAGTTTGAGTCACTCTTTCTGCTTTTATTATCAGTAATTAGGCTTACATCTAAACATGCGCTTATTATAAATCCACGAGTGAAGAGTGGTTGACCCGTTAAAAAAACCGAACAATTTCACAAGATGCAATCTCATTATTTTTTCTTCTCAACCGCTGATTTATGAACTAATAATGTCAGACCCACAGATTAAGGCGCTCCTTGGCGATTACAATGCTATTCATGTTCGTCGTGGCGATATATTAAAAACTAGGAAAGACAGGTTTGGGGTTGCACGGACCTTACACCCCCATCTGGACAGGGATACACGGCCTGAGTTTATCCTTTGCAGAATATCGAAATGGATTCCGCCAGGACAAATACTTTTTATTGCTTCAAATGAGAGGACTCCTAATTTCTTCTCACCTTTATCGGTCAGGTAAATAATCTCTAGAAGCTTTGAAGTGTTGCTATTTTGAAGAACAGTAATATGGTTGGGAAACATAACCAAATGCAGCCTGAAAATTGTGAAAAACACTGTCAGACACTCTCCAAAAGCACCATTATGCGTTCCATCAGGAAAACAATGGTAGTTATTATTTAGAAACTAGTGTGTTAAGGAAAACTATTGTGTTCTGAAATGATTTATTATATGTAGGATGAGCCATCATTTTATCTGACTACAAATATTTACAGGTATAAGCTGGCATATTCATCAAATTACAGCAGTATTTTGGATCCAGTGATTGAGAACAACTATCAACTATTCATGGTGGAGAGGCTTATTATGATGGGGGCTAAAACATTTATACGGACGTACAAGGAAGATAAAACGGATCTCAGTCTAACTGATGATCCAAAGAAAAATACCGAGGGATGGCAAATTCCCGTTTATACAAGAGATGGAGAAAGTTGCTGATAATCACCAGACTGTTCGTATCATGACTTGAGGAAAAAAAGGAAAAAGATAGAATTGGTTTTTTGAGCTAGATCAAGCAAAATACAAAGATAAGTGGGTAATTTATAGGGAAGTGCCACTTTGTCCATGTTCAAATGGTACTATACATGAATACAGGGAGGATTTCGATTCTTTTACTTGTGTATACCATAAAAAAGTTTTGGTTGGAATGTGAATTAGTGACATTGTTTTCTTTTTGTAAGTGATACCTTGATGTAGAACTCTCCAGTCTCCATGGAAAGAATTTTTATAATTACTATCGCAAAGTTTACGAATACAGATTTGTATACTCGTAGCAGGCACACTGTTGTGGCGCTGCTATCAAGGTTGGATTAATATCCGTGACAGCAGTTTGTAAATGGTTTTATACAAGAAAAATTTAGTTATTTTACTGATTTTTTGCAAGTTGTTTGCACTGGCTACAGCCTACGCAAATTAATTTCTGCTTGTAATATATGGATTTATTTCTGTAATATTATGCAATGTTTGTTCCCCGAATTTTAATACGGATGAGATGACCAAATCCCCAAGCCATCAATGGAACATGCCTTTGTAAATCAAAAGCTTGAGAACTGTGTTCTGAGTTTATGATTGATCCCGTTCGAGCCATCATTTGTTAAGTTATATTGTTAACTTACATTGTTTTTATCAAAATGGAACCACAAAGGAAAAGCCTCTAAATCTGATTTATCTCGGAATCCAAAATTGTGGTTCCATTATTGCTCATTAGAAAGCTGCCCTGTATACAATTTACCTTTGGGTCACTTAACCCCCTTTTATCCAAAACACCTCAAATGCCCTTCCATTAGCTTTTCTTTTAACGGTGTTAATGTTTTATAATTGAAATGACAATTTTGCCCTTAATGCCATACATGACAGAATTTCCACTCTGTATATGTACAATAAGCAAAGCGAATAAAGGCGTGACAATTTACTTTTCTATTCAATTATTAACTAAAACCATGATTTGGAAAAAAAACTATTATCCTTTCACTTGAAAAACATATTTGATAACATTATATGTGAATATTAATCAATTAAAAACTTTAATACAATGCAAAACTGTGGCAAAAAATATAATTAAGTCCCGTCATTCCATACCATGAAAAAAAATCAATCCCAAAATTAGGACTAATCACCATTTCTCATCTAAAATTCTACTAGGCAATTCATATCCACACCTAAAAATGAACTAGGAAATTCATAAATAAAATGCGGACAAGCGTGAATAAACGAATACTCAAAAAATATTGATATCACCAAAATGAAATACGAAATAAATTCTAAAAATATTTAATTAGATGAGGATCCTTCTTTTCCCTTTATAAACTCTACATCATACAGAACTGCACGTTATACCGCTTAATTCTGCTTTTACAAGCAAAACTGGAGAATCATATTTACTACATGTGAGCTCAAGTGATAAAGAAATCACTGTGTGCTATTCATGGACTGAGTCACCAAAGGGGCTGTGATTTTCAAAATATATTATTACGATTCCCGAACTCGTGTAAACTTGGTTCCACCCTGGTGCTATTCCAAGACTTGGGCAGGCCACAAACGCTTCCATACCCTGATCTCTTCCTCACGATATACCTTCCTAATTCCCCCATAAAAGCCATCGACTTCGTTGCCGATTTCTCTGTGCTCCTTCCTATTTATCTCTGTTGATCTCCATCGCGACCCTGGGATGTACTGCTTGAACTCCAGAATCACAGTACCTGTGTCCATAAAAGTTTATATATTAGCATCAGATATATGTATGTCCACTTATTTTTTGCTATCTAAAGTTGGCAGATGCAACGTCACTTGCACAGTCTCTTACAGTTGATGATCAGATAGCTGAAACACCGAAAAATTGAGCACTTGTAAATGTTTATGCAGCATAGCTCAAACAAAAATCAGAAAAATAAAGATCATATAAATATCTCACCGCTATTTTGACATTGACAATGTCTTGGATTCCCATCACAAGAGTCCAGATGACCGACAACCCCGTACCACCACCCTGCATTTCGTAGTGCATACAAATTGTAAAATGTCATGACAAATTACAGAGGAAATACCATTTTGGTTTTTGAGGACACTTTTTGCTTTATTTATTTAATGTTGAAGACAAGAAGAAATTCAGTGATAGGACTAAAATTTTAATATGTGCAATGCATACTGAGAAAGTGTTCCCAAAATGGGTCCGGAAATGTGTTGGATGAAAATTTTCACGGAATCCAATGGTTCAGGTTTCACGGGATCAATTTTCTTGACTCGTTTTTGGGATGCACAACCTTTCTCAGTCAGATATGAATTGAAACTCAAAATATTTATTTTTAGAAGCACTAGTAATGTCTGATGGGATGAAAACACACCGTAAGGAAAGTCTTTATTCCGTCTCCACTGAATCTCGATGTGATCTCCAGGTGCCAGGAAATCTAAACATCCGGAGATATGAAGAGAACGGGAAGGGGTATCAACAGCTGGCGGTCTTACTCTATCCCATCCTATATCGTACTCAACAGTGCTTCTTCCTTGTGGTGAATACCTGCATTCGATCCATTCACAAATCAATAACATGAGCAAAGTTTTCAGACATCTTTAAGCTATGGATCATAAATACGCCAGTAGACATGTTTGCTGAATTGGCACGGACACATGTTTTTTTGAAAATTTTCATAAAATGCTCAACCATTTGAAAACTTTAAAACTCAAGGTCATGTTTGGTTGCATTAGTGAAATTCAAATTGTTGTTCCAGTCCTCGTGTTTCGACACCAAAAACACTGAAACCTCAAGAAATATTCCTTTTTCAATTCATATCCATTTTCAGAAGGAGAGGATTTCAAAATTAACTGTCTTCTCTTCTCGTTTTCTTAAAATTATATCAAAACAGTCAGACAAGCTAATTTGCCCACAATGCTTTTCTTGCAGATTTGAGCCTTTTTCCTTAAAAAAAGAAAGGAAATTTATTCATGTTTACAAATATGGGGGAAAAGTGAATTTGTTGTTATGCCATAAATTGCAAAATACACAAGCAGGAAGTTTTTTTCATCTTACCTTGCCTTGAAAGAGTCCGTACCGGAATCATACCCAAGTTCAGCATCATAACAAGATAGCATAAACCCAATGTTACCATTCTGCACCTTAACAAAAATTACACAATATCAGCCTTTTCTCATCCCGGAAATCAAAAAAAATAATTATGTAGATTTCCAACAATCTAAATTACGTACCTCACGATTATAGACCTGAGCAGGGAACCAAAACTTGCCAGTCTCAAGAGCAAGATACCAAGCCATGATTGAGTCTTCTGGTAAAGGACTAAACTTATTCTCACTTCCCAATTTATCTCTATTAAAAGTCCAAAAACTTGAAGCATACCCCAAATATGTTTTCTGTTTTTGGCTTTTCAAAGGGGTGGATTTCTTTGTAGATGCAATGTAACATTGCCATTCTTTATGAGCAGCATCACCAAATAGTCTCCCCCATTTCTGTCTCAAGTGTCCCTCCCATAGATAATCACTTGCACATTTCTCTCTCAAATAGCTAGAAACACCATTCATATTACATAGTGTTTTTGGTTCAAGCCTCTCAAGGATCAAGTCCAAGGCCAATTCAGGCAAATCCAACAATGAAATTTCAGTTTCATCCTCAACTTTTTCAGCTCGGAAGCAAGACTTTTCCTTCTTTAGTGGCTTGGATAATTGAAAAGAACAATTCACAGTTTTTCCTGATTTGGAAAAATGGGAAAGGTGTTTCCAAAACCAGGCCACAGATGACAACCTCATAGCACTATTCTTGAGAGAGAAAAATTTGGATAGGAAGATGAAGGAAAAAAAGTACACCATTAAGAAGATCATTGGAAATTTTGAAGATTTTCAATAGGGTATTTGAGTTAACTCTCAGAGTATGAAAAAGATCAAGACTTTGTTACAAGGGTATGGAGATTGCAGCTATATATAGAGCAAACACAAGAAGCTATTATAGAATGACCACAACAATGTCCTTTAGTGTACAGACAAAATGATCATATTGATGAAAAAAAATATGATATACTAGTTCAGAAAGATTGCATTGTAAGGGGATGGTGATACTTACAAGGCCAAAAAATTGGGCACCCCACCAAATTATCTATTTTGGCATCCTAAACTTTAAAACTCCTAACTCAAAAAATTTAAGTTGATGTGTAAATTGCTAATACTATTCCTTAAAATAACAAATAGTATTGGTACTAAGCAGTAGTCCCCTAGTTCAAGGATATCGGTATATCAAAACTTCAATCTTTCAAGGAGATTGAATGTGAAAGGATTCACTACAGTTTAATCTCTAAAAATTAGGATAGTGTGTGAATGCCTATATAATTTTGGTGGGGTGGGAGAAGAAGACACCATAATTAAAGTTGCAGTGCCACACAGAGACAAATAGTTGGTGGGTGATTTCTTTAAATGCCCCCCCTTAGCATTTAAGCACAGTTTATATTGGTCACCAAAATTAGTTGAACCAGAACAGAACGGCTACTAAATGAGATGACACGTGGAGGCAGATCATTGAAGCTTTTAAATGGAGAAAAATGGGTAAAATTTAATACTTTTGGTAAGCTAACTTCCCTAACTATACCCTATTTTTTATTCTGTTTAAAAAGAAAAAAAAAGAAAACCCTTTCCTTAGTAATGCTCCTGTTTTAAAACTTTGTTTCTTAAATTTGTTTTCAAAATTAATAATTGTTAAAGTGAGTTTGACCCTAATTTCTTATCAATAAATTAAAAAGATGCTTTAAGAAGTAATAATATATCTGATAAATGAATTTCTTTTGTAAAAATAGTCAGAAATTGCTATGTATTTATATTGTAAAAAGTATTCTTGAGATATATTGGTTAGTAATAATAGAAAAAGTAACTAGCTTTACAAACTTTGTTAAGATTGTTTCCGAAATCAATCTTGAACAAGAATCAGCTGATTACTAAAAATAAGTATTTTAACAATTACCTAACATCACAAGTTACAATATAAAAAAAAAAAAATCTCAAACCAGGGAAAGACTAAAGAGTAAATCCTGTGGATATATTTTATTTTCGTCCTTAAAACTATTTCTTTGTCTTCAATCACAACAAGTGGTGCATTAATTTTTCAACACGCGTCTCAGTAATTAAGAATTTCAATAATAATTAGTTTTTGAAATATTGGTATAAAATGATTGCCACTAAGTTCGGACTCCCTCAAATTTTAGAAACATTATTTTAATCAATTAATAATATTTGAAAAATAATATCATCATAAGAGTCCCACCAAATTTAAACTTGATCTAATATATATTAATTTTTCTTATAAAGTATAGAACAATTGAAAAAAAAAACAGAAGATATCATAAAAGAAAATAAAATTTATCAAAAAAATATCATGAAAATCAAAGCCAATTATACAAAAAAAAATATGCCGAAGATTTTTGACACTTGTCTAAAAATCCATTGATTTTTAGTAATAGCTAATTTTAGAAATATTGTTATAATATAATTGCTATCAATCTAAGATTTTTTATAAATTTTAAAAAATTTAACACAAATAAATATAACATTTTAAAAATATTATCATATTAAGATTTCTACCAAATCTAAATTTTAATTTCTTCTTAAAATTTTATAAAAGGAATAATAAAAAAATAAGATATCATTAAAAATTAAATTTGTCAAAAATAATTCTCTCAAAGGTCAAAACTAAGAATATAAAAATAAAACACTCCGCACAAAACACTCAAACAGCATGGGCCCCACCTAGTATGTGTTTACTGTTACCTCAGGCTTAATTTTCAAATTTAAAAGATGTATTTTTTATGATAATAAAAATTGTAAAAAATATATAAGTATTGTATTATTATTGTAATGACATTTTTATCTAGTGTTGTAGTTTAAAATATGGTAAAAAATTCAAACGGACAAGAAATTAATGATGGGAAAAAGGAAGTCAAGAAGTTACAGTTCGAGCCAAATCTTTAAGGTTGATTTTTAGCTTGTCCGACCGGTGTCTGGAGGGTCAGAGTTGCTGAATAGGTCACCGGACCCAACATGGCAGAGTTTCAATTTGAAGACCAAAGTGTTGAAAATTCTAAGGCAAATTCACTATGTCCAACAACAGTTCGACAGATTGTCCGTCATCAGACAGGCAACTCAGAGCCGCAATGCCAACAAACAGTCTTATCTTTGAAGGTCAAAAAGTACAACTCACGATGACTCAATGTTTTCATCCTATGGCAGGCCTAGGGCATGCTTTGTCTGGTGTAAGGCAGATTTAAACACTCTTTGTCCCTCCATCGAAACATCTCTTGCAACTTCATTATCTCACAAGCTCAAAAAGCCAAAAGCTTGAAAATTCAAGAATCGCCCCTTTGAATTCATACTTGTATAAATCTTATAATTTCAGTTTAGACAAAAGGGTTTGAGTGAGGATTTCATTTGTTTGTAATCTATCTTTATACTTTTGGAATAAGTTTGTAAACTTCCGGTTTTTTTCGAGAGAGTTTTGGATTGTTAGAAAGGAATTACACTCGGGTTGTGAGTGTAAATTCAAATTAGGAACTTGGGAATTTTAGGTTGTAATGGTTTCAAGTAATACCCAAAAATCTACTTGGAAACGGTTTAGGTTATGACTAGTAACATAAACCGATCCTTTAAGGTGTAAGTTTATTCACCATACTAAAGTTAACTCAAAGGGAAAACTTGAAGAAGTGGGATTGGGGTTTTATCGATTCACAATAGACAAAGTTATTATCAAACTACTATATATCGTCGTTCATTATATTTCTTTCCTTACTTTAATTTTTTGCAACTTTATATTGCTCATACAAGCATCATTCATCATACTTTCACCAATGCTTTTATATAAACTTGAGGGAAAATATTTTTAACTTGATAAATTTAAAAAAAAAAACTAATCCCTCCTCCCTCTCCCCCTTCTTGTTTCGTCATTTGGGTCAACATATAGATCTATTTCACGGATATAATTTTATAATATTTAAAAATGATATATTCAGACCCATAAGTTAAATAGGAAAATCGTGAAGTGGCTATAATCTAGGATTTTTTTTGGAATTATAGGCAAAAACAAACCCTCATCACAACTTTTTATGCTGCTAAAACACAAGAAAATAACGGTTAGCAAATAGACAAAAATGAAAGGAGTAAGAGAACAAGAATTGGAGGTAAAAAAAGACAATGTAAATCACTTTACAATTATTTGCTAAAAAAAAAAAAAATTAAGCTACTAGTGGAAACTTGTGGGGGATAAATCGAAGTTGTCATCTTTGATTTAATCTAAAAATTTATATGTTTCCGAGTGCACATTGGTGAAGGCTACAATGATGTTTCACCATCTAAGATTATAAAAAATGATTGCTTAAATGTTTCACCATCTAAAAAATAAAAAAAAATGGTTACTTGTTTTATTTTTATCTAGTGGATAGTGATCTCTAGATTAATATTGTGAAACCTCGCCTCTAAAACCAAACATCAACACATGAATAAACATAATTATAATAAACATTTGATAGAACTGTAATAAATATTTCAATCATAATCTCGAGTTAGGCCTTATTATCATGTTTCTATGTTCATATATCAAATTCCAATAATCCAAACCAGCAATTTATGTCTGTCTGAATGAATAAGGAAAAAACTAATCATAAGTAAACTCCCAACGATCTCGAGTAAGGTTCGGCTGATCTAGTCCTGGTGTCCCTGACCTCTAGCTTTCGGGCTTGCTTGGCGTTTTTATGCAAAACAGATAAGAAAAATGGGCCAAGCAAGTATTAGTCGGAATGAGCCAGAAATTTCAAATAACAATATGTGAGACACGACTGAGCATAATTAGTAAACAAAGTATATAGTTGTAGATTGGCAAGCCAGTACATAAGCTCAAACATAAGCATATATGAATAGCTGTCAATAAATATGTAAATAACTGCAGTCGACAAAAAGTCAGTGAAGGGACTCAACATCATATCTCATCATCATATGTGTACAGAAACATAGCACTAAACTAACAACAAAATGATGGGATGCTTGACATCTGCCCTGCTATACTGGTATAGTTGCGGTGGAGTGTTTCTGTTTGCTATCACGACAATACTATTCCTGGCCATTTTGGATACCAGCAGCCTAAAATAAATATCAGTCTTGGTCATTTAGGAAACCAGCAGCCAAAACAAAATATCAGTGACTAAAGGAAAACAAACACCATAAATTATATATATAAAAACTCTGTTTTATCCTTCGTGCTCAAGTCTTATTTACGAATGAAATGTATAGAGTAAAATTACTTATCTTTCAGTTCTAGAGAAGTTTCTAGTTCATCCATATCTATCCCTAATGATTAAATCTCAATCTCAAGTGAATTCTTTAGATAAAAACTACTTAAGTTTAAAAAAATCTCATTCTTCTATTGCGTCATTAATTTATAAAAATTTAGTCATCCTTAATATAATTTGGAACTACTAAAAAAAACTTGTAAGACATAAATGTTTTGTTTTAAGAAAACTTCTCATTCAATATCATTTCTTCTTAACTTTTATTAAAAAAATATGAACAGTAACC
>MKEJ01000973.1:0-22321 GCA_001753735.1 Embelia ribes
AATATCATTGCGTAGAATTTTTATAGTGTTATTTTAATTTTAAAAAGCTTTTAATTTATCTTTAACACAATTCACCCCCGTCTTGTGTGTGACTAAGGAACAACAATATTCACTACAGTTGATTAAGTTCTAAGTAATAAAAACTTATATTCAAATCTTTCATGTATAAAGCTTTTACAATAAATAACTTGAGATGAATCTTCCATTTCCTTGTAATTAGATTGGTAACCAAAATAATTTCCTGTGAATGAATTTTGAAATATTTCTTGTTAATCAATAAAATAGTATTATTCTAACCCCGATTAAGAGAAATAAAGTGCAACTAGTTTAACAACTTTATGATCTTTTGTATAAATCATCAATGTACATAGATAAACAGTTTATCCTATATCGATTTTTTACAAGAGTTATTATGCCAATATATAGAAGTAGAGTATTTACTCAATGTAAACATGTCTAGAAGTGGATGACCCTCATGTTTAATCTCATGTACGATGAAATTTGAGAACATCAATCTCTAGGTATGTTTTGTATCTTAAAATTTTGAAATTATACAACTCTAATTGATAATTTATAAACTTACTAGCATCTCTAATTTTGTACTTCATATGGTTAATATAGTTAATCATTCATTTATTTTGTTCAGTAATTTATGTTTTTTTCAAAAATTGATGAATAATATAGAGTACCGAATTTTGAGCATTATATAATCACACTTCAAAATTACTTCCATTCCCCAATAATAGCATAATCAATTAATTTTAAGGAGACTAATGATCTTATATCTCTTTTGTTATTTATTCAAACTTACAGGGGACAATTCTGATATGCCAAACTTAAGCCATATATAGGCTAAATGCACGGACCTACTATCATTTCACCTTCTACAATCACTCACCATCCGCATTCACACCAAGAAATGTAGCAAAGCTGGTGGGAGAGGTTTTTAAGAGCCATCATATTTATTTTCAGTGTCAAATATGCGAAAGTGGTGATTATCATAAATAAATTCATTTCCTCTTGGTTGAAACCAAAAATTATATCTCAATATATATATGACTAGACTTATGAGCGGAATTATTTATTATCCTTAATATGTTAGAGGGTTTGATTATTCTTTATTTTATAATATGGATGTGATAGTAAATATCTTGTAGTTCGGTCAACCATCATCTGCCCGCTCCATCGGATTCATGACTTTTAACCTGCAAATATCTCAAACAAATATTAATTTAATTTAAATGATAAAATTAAAATCCACAAATTTTTATAAAAGTACTTTCCTTTTGCACCATTGTGTTTTGAAGTGATCAACATACTCAGTTAAATAGGAAGCCAAATTTATCCCTCACCTTTTGCGCACTGCTTCTCTTTTCTTCTTTTTTCTTCTTTTGTGCTATTTAATGCTTTGTTATATAGTTGGATAATGTTTTTACCATTGCACAATATTTTTATGTAATGATTAAGTTTACTTGCATCAGTCATGATGTTTTTAATTATTCATAATAACCATGATTTATTTTGGGTGAATTACAATTTGTCCTATGAGGTTTATGAAAATTACAAAAAAACCCCGTGGTATGAAATATTACAGTTTGCCGTAAGTATAAACACAAAATTGACTTACACATTAAAAGCCAATATTACCCTCAATTTATAATCTTATTTAATTAATTTTGAACTATATTTGCTTTAGAATGATTAAAAACATGACCAATATGTTTAAGGAAAACATATTATATTTATTTATGTATAGTTATACAATATTTATTTTTAAAAAAAAATTATAATATGAAATAAAAAATAATATTTTCATATACTCATAATATAACTTGTCCAATTATTGCACTTGGCTGCCAACATGTTATGAGTATTTTTATTTTATTAACGAACAATATAAATAACACTTTCTAATATAAATTACTATAAATTTGATGGTTTATTTGTGATTTTGTCTATTGTATTGGATAAAATACTACATAATGGTGGTCAAGTAAAGGACATTTTGGAAATTATACAAGTCATTTTTGGTGTATAAGTTCACTTTCATTTTGCCTCAAAAATTTTAGGGGCAAAGTGTGATGAACAATATACCTCAAGGGGTACAATGTAATTTAAAAAATTTTGAAATTTTCTTTAATTGTTGGAAATCTCATGGGGACAAAATATAAATTATCCATATATTTTTCGCCCAAAATATTTTAACGCCCGTCTCTAGAAATATATAATAGTTAAATATAGGAAATACTTTTCTAAAATCGGGTTGAGGGTCCATGACGATGCAAAACAAAAATACGTGTAAGAATGAGTCACTGTTTTATAGAAATACAGTCCAAAAAACATAATTTAATAATAAAAAATTTTAAAATTACTATATTAAATTTTATTACCCTAACACAATTTTTAGAAGTGACCATTCTTCCCTAAAACCCTCGAATAAAAATCTGTCCCCGGCGCCGCAGCAGCTGACGTTCCTACTCCAGCCACCACGAATCCCCTTCCGTCTCTCTCTCTCTCTCTCTCTCTCTATATATATATATATATCTTCGGACTCTCTCCCCAAAACCCTAGTCCCTCAAAACATGTCCCACTCATCAATCCTCCTCCGCCGGTGCCTCTCCACCCAACACCCTCTCCTCCACCTCCGCCGCTCCTTTCCCCGAACGCTCCCCCTCCTCTTTCCCTTGCCACGTGGGCGCCGCCCCAGTTCCATCGTCGCCGCCACCGCGAGCTTGAAGCAGCAGAGGAGCGTCTCAGCCCCATTCTTATATAACCGGAGCTTGAGCTATGGCCGCCTTGCTTTCGACGAGTATGGTTCTGACGAGGCCTCTGACGTGGAACCGAGTTCTAGGCAATCGGTGAGTCTGTTCTCTCTCATTTAGTTTCTCAAGAGAGAAACTGTGACCAGAAACGTCTGTTGTTTCTCATTTTAGAATTCTCGTAATAATTTAAAGCATTCACATCTGCGTATCTCAATTTATTTTTAAATATCGCTCTCTCGAAACACATTTCTCATGCAAAACGAAAATGTGTCACCAAAATATTAATATATGAAAGTAATAAAATTGGAAAAAATATTTTCCCAGTGTATTGTCATATTTGTTTTATTTTGATGCAAAATATTTTTTTTAAATAGATAAATTGTGAATAGTAACTTTCTCAGTGGAGAAAGTTATGGTAGCATTTCTAGAATTTTTTTTTTGGAAATAGGGGGACTGATGTAGGAAAATTTTCTCATAAATTTCTTCTTTGAAAAATTTAAAGGGCAGAAGCCCCTTGTGAAAGTTTGGTGTGAATGCTCTTATAGTAATATATTTCTGAGAGGCTAAATCTACCATTAGGAATTTCTGTATTAAGATATTAATTTATTTCTTTCAAGTCATACATACTTACCTTTTTCTTATATAATGTTATATGGTTATTTCAGCGTAAAATATAATATATGATTATTTCAATGTTTTTAAGATATTACTGTGAATGGTTGGCGTGTACAATTTCTAAATTGATTTTTACAGGAGAAATGGCTTTCCAGTTAGTCTGATTTAACACCTGATTAACTATTTTGAGTTCATATCCTTCAAACTTTAAAATAGAGATGTGAATAAAGAGAATGCCAATAGAGGATCCCTTAACAAATATAACTGTGTATGAACATAATTTTTCTCAAGGGGATGTTGTGGCAAAGTTCGATCTTTAGGAGATTGTACAGTGTTTGAATACATTGATTGTAGGTTCCTCTGGGTTTGATCCCTAAAATTTAGGTGTAAACTCATTTAGGTGAACTAGTGGGATTGTATTTAAGCAAAAAGGTAAGCCTTTTCGATGTCTTAGAAAAAGATGAGTTCATCAAGATTAAACATTTTAGCTAATTTTGGCTAGGAAAAGAAAAATGACTCAGCTTTTAAGTTGAGAATTGTTATGCACAACATTTTACGAGTTGGAAAAAGGGGCTTAATGGCCATGACCAAAGAAGTTCTTATTGTAATTTCACTTGTTTACTTTGTGAGATATGCTCGTGGAAAATGCAATGCTACACCTGAAATAAAAAAATAAAAGAAGAAGAAATGTGTGTGATAACTGTATTTTATTGCTTGTTTGTTTTTAAGTAAATGTTGGATTGTTCTAAAGCTGAGAAAAAGATGGGTGCATCAAAATTAAACCTTCTTGGCTATTTTAGATGGGAGGAAGTTAGGAACAAATAACTCTGAAGCTAAGCAATCAAATGCGCAACGTTTTACGAAACCCATTTGGAATTTGTACCATTTGAAAGATTTTTTGGAAGAATCCTTTATGCAAGGCTGACGTGCTTCTTTTGCTGATTTTTTATTACCAGTGTGGTTCTACCCTTGATAACATCGAAGAATGGAGATGGAAATTAACAATGCTGTTGCGCAACAAAGACGAACAAGAAGTGTTATCAAGAGAAAAAAAAGATAGACGGGATTTTGATCAACTCTCACTACTGGCAAACAGAATGGGTTTATATTGGTAGGTTAAGCTTATATGAGATTTCCATCATCTTTATTTTTCCTTTCGTTTTCTTTTACTTTTCTGGAATTTTTCTTCTTTGCAGGCGTCAGTACGATAAAGTGGTAGTTATCAGTAAGGTCCCTTTACCAAATTACAGATCTGATCTGGATTATAAGCGTCCACAAAGGGAGGTAATTTTTCTAGGAGTTTTTCTGTAGTTTGTCAAAAGCAACTGAAAACCGAGCTGTTTGTGGAACATTTTATTTTCTTTGGTCACGCCATTTATGCTGATGCAAGAACAATTAAATGATTACCAGGTTGTACTGCCTATAGGTTTATTTAAAGAAGTAAATGCGCATCTCAAAGATTACATTTCTAGCAAGCCTGCAAATAAGGAATGCGTCTCTGATAATTTGTCCCCAAGATCCACTATTGGCTGTAGTGTAAGCAATGATGGAGGATTTAATGAGGAAGATGACCCCTTGCGGCGAAACAGCAATGCAGTTGAGAAAATCCTACGGCGCAAAAGTTTACAAATGCGCAATAAGCAACAAGATTGGCAGGTTATTTCACCCCTATAAACATATTGCTTCCAATTGTGTAATGGTCTGTTTTATTGTCGTTCCACCATGTTTTGTTTTTGAAACTGTGTTTTTGTTCAATCTTTTGTAAACATTTTATGAACTGATGCCATTTATGACCTTTATGAGAGTAAAGGGTCAACATTTTCCCAGTGTATTGCAACAAACAGTGGTAATTACACTTGTGTTGGCATGCTGGTGACTGTTCTCCATTCATTTGTTTGAGGCTGAGGTGGCAAAAGATCCACCTCTAGCCTGCTTGGGTGGCGACAGGAAATAACAAAGAGGACATGACAGTTTTTGGGATGGTAATGGAAAAGTTGTTTTTTTACCTGCCCCATTGCTATTCTTATATGTGCCAAGTATCCTGTATTGTTCTATGATTTTGAATTTTATCTGTTATTTAAAAAATAATGTTTAAAAGTTGCACCTTTAAGGTTGTTTTGACCAATAAATATCTTATAGGAGTCTCCAGAAGGCCAAAAGATGCTAGAATTTCGTAGAAGTCTACCAGCATATAAAGAGAAAGAGGCCTTGCTGAACCGTATCTCTCAAAATCAGGTACTCACAGTGTCCTTGTTTGACTTTGTCAGGCTCAATAATGAGTTGAGTTGATGGAGGGAAGTCTGTTGGCTTTCTAAAGTTCACTGGGTGGCATGTGAACTCTGTTTTTTGGTATTCTCTATTTATTTTTGAGTGCTCTAATTATGTTGAATTTTTTATTGTAGCAATTATTTGTGTATGGTCAAAAATTTAGTTGAACGTGTGCTCCTGAATTGGATCCTGTTTGCCTTGATAATGATACTATCATGGCAAAGATCATAGGGTTATTGACAGTTGCCTTGCTTGCCATCTACTTTTATATGAGGAAGCTCTGGATGATTTATCAATTTGTTGTGGTAATGAGAATAATATTGTGTTCAAACGTATATCATAGTACACAAATTTGTTTATCAAGGACTCATGCTTGCGGAATGCAACTATCGATTCCCAAATTCTGCTTCAATTTGAGCTAAATTTGATTGCTCAAAGAGCAAAAGCACCAGCCAATAGATTTGGTACAAATCTACATATTTCCGGGTATTTGGGCCGCTACTCAATTGTCTATACCCCTCACGACACCAATATTTCCTGTTTATTTCAGTCTAGGTTTGTATTGTGTTTGGCGGCTACTACGCTACCTTCCCAGTTGCTTTCGCTAGTTTTCTTGTCAGGATATTTTAAACATGCCTGACTTTAACAATCATCCACAATACATTTTTTCTACTAACACTACTGTTTCATATTTAATTTGAGAGATAAAGCAGACCCATGAGAATTGGACCCGTTACAAGAATCAATTGTAGCAATTATATACCCTACGAACACTTAAGAGAAATATCCGCAAGTGACCAAGGCTACCAAATTTTTCCATTCCGCTGTAGAAATCGAACTTTGGACCCTAGCACAAGGAACGAGTGACCCTCAGCCTGGCTGGCGGTGGGGAGGTGATGATTGTGGATTGACCTTTGAACCCTCCTTGAAATTAGGGAGGTCAGACCCGTTGGTTCACCTCCTTACGAGAAAGGTATAATTTCGAATGGATCCCATTGAAGCTGTATGGATTCAATTTCCCATCAGGTTAGTAACATTGCGTTTCAGGGATCAAAATATGATTTCTTCCTGCAGTCGTAAAGTGGGCGTGTATGGGCTCTCAAGTTTAGTTTTGTTAAAGAAAGCCACTCCCGCTCTACAATTTGATTACTTAGTTTGCTAAGTATTTATCTTGCAGCACAGTGATGAATTCTATTTGAATTGTTGCTTTAACACACCCTTGTTAAGTCGATTATGGACCCATCAAGTATTTCTTATGCTTGTAATTTTCTTTCATGAAATGACTTCATAATAGTCATGATTTTACAGGTAATCGTTGTATCAGGTGAAACAGGATGTGGCAAGACCACACAACTTCCTCAGTACATCTTGGAGTCTGAGACTGAAGCTGCACGAGGTGCTGTTTGCAATATTATTTGTACTCAACCTAGACGTATATCTGCTATGTCAGTGGCTGAAAGAGTTGCTGCTGAGAGAGGGGAGAATATTGGGGAATCTGTATGTTCCTGTCTCTGCTTGTTAGATTCGTGCTGTAATGCCTACATGCTTATTTGGTATTGCTCCCAATTGCTTTTTAATTTTGTTTTTCTCCACATTTGGAGAAAACCAGCAATGCACTAAGGCTAAGCAGTACAAAATGGACCTAAGGCTGTTGATTGTTGCATTTACTTTGGCGCTCAAAATTAATAAGTTCTTTTTTTCTTTATTATCCTCTTTTTCTTTTTTCCCAAGGTTGGTTATAAAGTGCGGTTGGAGGGAATGAAAGGAAGGGATACTCACCTTCTCTTTTGTACTACTGGTATCCTACTGAGGAGATTACTTATTGACAGAAATTTGAAAGGTGTAACTCATGTCATTGTTGATGAGATTCATGAACGTGGGATGAACGAAGGTAATACTGGAGCTGATTAAATTTCCAGAATCCGGACTTATATGACTGTATGCTGACACACTTTGCATTTCTTTTTTCTGTTTTCAACAGATTTTCTCCTTATTGTATTGAAGGATCTTCTTCCCCGTCGGCCTGAATTGAGGTTGATTTTGATGAGTGCGACCCTTAATGCTGACCTTTTTTCCTCATACTTTGGTGGTGCTCCTATGATTCACATCCCTGTAAGTTCTAGAAAATTATTTTCCTAATCATTTTACGTTTAGTTGTAACTTAATTGTACTCAGCTCAACAAAGCCATTTCCAAATTAAAAAGTGGAGAGAGAAGCAGATTGCATTAATTGATAGCTATCTGAAGATGTGATCTACTTATTCTCAAAATTTAGTTTTGAACTCCCTGCTGGGATCGGAGAAACTCTGATTATAACATTGTAGTTTATGAATCCATTAATTGAAAAACTCTGATTCTTTATTGGTGACATTCTATTAAACCTGAAGGGGATTATGTTATCCTTGAATTCTTAAGGGAGCAGGATATAATTAACACTAAAGAACAAAGCTTTGTATCTTGCACCTTAATTCCTGGGATGTGTGTACTCTACCTGTTTTTTGGACAAACTTATCATTTGCATAAAGTGGCTATCTTTATATGCACTCTCATGTTCAAGAGCTGCACATAATCCACACTGCGAGCATTGGCCTTGGATCACTCATATGACCTCTATTATCAGTAGCACATCCAATGGTGTGGGACTGAATGTTTGTAATGTGAACTAATCTTTTGATTTGGTGTGGGGCTCAATGCTTTCTTATCAGGGCTTTACATACCCCGTCCGAAGTCATTTTCTGGAGAGCATTCTGGAAATGACTAGGTATGGTTTAACTCCATACAACCAAATCGACAATTATGGTCAAGAAAAGATGTGGAAAATGCAAAAACAAGCTGTCAAGAAGAGGAAGAGCCAGATAGCTTCATCTGTAGAGGTATTTTAAAATTTTGTACCTTTTAGTTTTTGGATTTCATATTTTTGGTTTCGTTTGCATAAAATTTTTCAACATTTTATATGTGTACTAGGATGCACTTGAAGCTGCTGATTATAGAGAATATAGCCCACGAACTCGGGAATCTTTATCCTGTTGGAATCCTGATTCAGTTGGCTTTAATCTTATTGAGCACTTGCTTTGCCACATCATAAGACATGAGAGGCCTGGTGCTGTTTTAGTCTTCATGACTGGCTGGGATGACATTAATTCATTGAAAGATCAGCTCCAAGCCCATCCGCTGTTGGGGGATCCAAACATGGTTCTGATGCTTGCGTGCCACGGATCCATGGCTAGCTCTGAACAGGTACCATTGCAGCTGCTTTTTCTTCAGTTAATTGTTTTCTGTTGCTATTTTTTTCTTTTTGAAACATTTCTGGATCGCCTTGTGATTTTTGAAAAAGGAGGGAAAAATGATTCTCAAGTTTATTCTTTGAGAGAGTTTCTTCACCTCATGAGGGAAGGTAAGTAACCAATGTGCAAACACCCGATTAATCACTTGTCACTTAGGCTGCCAAGAAAATTAGTTGTTTATGAACATACTCAGCTAGCTCTATTTTTCATCTAATAGACGAGTTAAATGGAGATGTTCCCTGGTTGGGAGCCTTAATGGCTCTGACTTTGTTGGTATCCATTTATAAAGAAGCCGAGCATTAACAGTATAATACCTCATTGAAACATTCTGTTCATACGAGTTTAATAGTTCGTGTCTTGCTATGGGTTTGTTGTGTGGATATTGTAATTACCTAGGAGTTGAATAGAGTAGTCGATATTTAATGCTTATTGGTTGACTGAATTACGAAGGCATAATGGGCTTTCTTTTCTCCGACTTCACTTTCTTCTATCATGTTCACATTCTTCGCTCCAGTCTTCTCCTCCTGTCTTTCTTCTCTGCTTCTCTTCTCTTAATTTTATTTTTCTGTTTGATTTTTATCCTACTTAGCTTGTCATGTCCTTTGGGCAGAAGTAGGAGAGTTTCTGGGCGTTGGCAAATTCATTTAGTTGTCTCCTGGACAATATAAGGAGCTTCGAATTTATGGAAATAAGTGGCATCAGCATGTAGGAAATTGATTCAAATTCCGCTGAATTTAGATTGAGTTGATTCTTGTAGCTTTGAAAGAAAGAATTAACTTTTATTGTTGATTAACTTTTGAAAGAAGACTCTAATAGCTATGTTTATGTTTTCATGGAATTCCTTGATACTTCATTTTTTTGAAAGATATGAAACTATCATAGAAGTTGTCTAGCTTCCGTATAACGATAGGGTTGCTTCAAGGCTCAACATTAAGCTCTTTCCTATTTGCAATAGTGATGGACGAGTTAACTAGACATCCAAACCGAAGTGTCATGGTGCATGTTATTCGCCTAGGATATAGTTTTAGTTGATGAGATTAGAATTGACATAAATGAAAAACTAGAACTATGGAGACACTTTAGAGCCTTGCAGTTTTAGGCTAAGAAGATAAAAACCGGAATATATAAAGGTGGTTTAATTAGGTTCCACAGATTGATCGTTTCCGTTATCTGGGATCCATTTTGCATAGCAATGGTGGGATAGAAAGAGATGTCAATCATAGAGCACAAGCAGGAAGAATGAAGTGGAGAAATGCTTCCGGAGTTTTATGTGATCGCAATATACCTTTACAGTTCAAAAGAAAATTTTACAGGGTTGCAGCAAGACCAATTTTATGAAACTGAGTGTTGGACTACTTAGAAATGAGATGAGTGTAGTAGAGATGCGTATGTTGAGATGAGTCTGTGAAAAGACTAAAAAAGATAGAATTAGGAATGAAGAAATCTGTGTAAGTTAGGAGTGGCTTCAATTGAGGATGGGATAAGAGTTTTTTAGCGTGATTTGGGCATATAAGAAGGAGACTTATCAGTGTACCAGAGATTCTTGATGTGGGAACCATGGGTAGAGGTAGATGTTGACTTTTAACTACATGGATGGAAGTGATAGAGAAGGATATGCGCCTAGCAAAATTAGATGAGGACGTCGATTTGGATAGAAATGAGTGGTGTCTACAAATTCACGTTAATGATCCAATGTGACTGTAATTTTGAATCCATTTAGTCGACCCTAATTTATTGGGATATTAAGGCTTGGAAGATGATGATCCCTACGGAGCAACTCGATTTTGATGTGTCATCCATACATAGAGTATACGGCTCATAGTGAATGTCACTAACTCTTCAGTGGCCAACCGCCAATCAATTTTGGAAAGTCATTTTAACTTTTTCGTCAGGTAAAATTCTTTTGTGCTCTTTATCATTTTTCATTTCGTAATTAACAACCGATTTAATTTTATATCCAATTTGATTCGTTCTCTCTTCTTTCTTTACATGGCAGAATCGTTTTTGCTTTGTTGTGTTTCTTATTTCCAAATTCATTAATTTCTCCTTAATTTTTTCCTATTTGTTTTACAGAGGTTAATATTTGACAAGCCCAAAGATGGAATTAGAAAAATAGTGCTGGCCACCAACATGGCAGAAACAAGCATCACGATTAACGATGTTGTCTTTGTGGTTGACTGTGGGAAGGCAAAAGAGACATCATATGATGCTCTCAATAACACTCCATGCTTGCTTCCTTCGTGGATCTCAAAGGCTTCTGCAAGACAGGTATATTATTTTATGTTTCTTCCTTGGTCGATAAGCTTGAATTTTACTTTTTTTTTTTTGTGTGTAATAACAACTCTTTTAAATCGCTTTGAGAGGTTCAAACTGATCGTTTTATTGTATGGTTGCATTCTTATTACACTCTATAGAGAAGAGGCAGAGCTGGTCGTGTTCAACCAGGGGAGTGTTATCATCTGTATCCCCGATGTGTATATGATGCTTTTGCAGACTATCAGCTTCCAGAACTTCTAAGGACACCTCTTCAATCCCTGTGCTTGCAAATCAAAAGCTTGCAACTTGGGAGTATTTCAGAATTCCTATCAAGCGCCTTGCAGCCGCCAGAGCCTTTGTCGGTACGTGCTTATTATTACTTTATTATGGAGCCCAGAAATGGATGATATCATGCAATATTGACTCAAGATACTAACTTTGACTTACTTCATTTGTGTTTGGATTTATATGGTTTTACTGATGATCGTGTTTTTGTCTTGGCACGTGTTATGAAATAGCATGCCACATTTCAGTTGCATTGTTTCATATTTATGTATGGTAATTTGATAAGCTAAATAGCTAACAAACTATCTCTCGGGGCACAGACAAACTTAATTGCCTCGCAAGTATTGGAAGGTGTTTTTCTATCAGTTTTGCATGGACACTTTCAGGATTCCTGGTTCCGTTGTCTAGTGGCACAAGCTCTGCTGGTTCAGCCAATCCATCCCTGATTGACTTTTATCCTGTGGTTAGCTATTGGAAGTAGATTATTTCAGGGTAATCTGAAAGAAGTGGGCTTAGTCCGAGCCAATAAATGCTATATTTGTAAAATTGCTGAGAAGATAGTGGACCGTTATTTTTCTCCAGCTCCTCCAAGAGCTTGTGGACTGTTTTGAGAAGCAAGGCTGGGTTTTTGGGCACTTGCTTTAATTGGCAGGATTGGGTGAGGTGGGCTGTTGACGTTCAAAGACAAGGCCATGCCTACAGTCTTGAGTAGGGCCGGGGTGGCAATGAGCCTAGTCGAGCCGATTGTTAGTCATACTCGAATCGACTCAAAATAGTACTACTCGAGCTCAAACTCGACTCGAGTTTAAGTCTAAATCTATACTCGAACTTGACTCTGCTAAAAATATGAAATCTAGAGCTCAACTCGGAAATCCTTTTTTTTTTTTATATTGACAAGTTATTAAAAATCATGTTAGAAAATAAATATAATAATCTGCAGGAAGTATATAAAGAGAGATTATAATATGATGCAACATGTAAAATAAAGTTGGAAATATGGATCAAGCTGGATCCATGCCCACTTTTATTTTCTCTCATTTTTCTCTTTTTCGGTACTTTATTTTTGAGTGTTTTTTTGTGCACCGTTCTTCTATCTCTCCTTTTATAGAGCAATTTGTGAGTTTATAAGTCAATGTGGTGGGCCGTACTTGCGCAACGCATAGTATTTGCATTTAATGATTGGGCTCCATGCTTGCATCAACCATAATAAAATGTCACATCAATGAATATTTTATAACACTCACCCTTGGCTGATCAAGCATTATTCAAAATGCTGTCTCCCACTTATTTGAATGATGACTGTGTGATTGTAGATCATTAAATGTTTATTTGAACGATTGTTGTTTGAGAGCTCCGTCAATATCTTCCACTGTTAGAATTTACTAAGGATCTCTGAACAGTTCACAAAAATATATTGATCAATAAGCAATGATCAATTGTCTTGCCTATATTGAACCACTATTCAAATAGTCATATGATATTTTGTGCAAAGTTTTAACACCCACCGGGTTGTGTTTTTAACGGCGGAAAGGAGGATTTGTCAATCTACCTCCAGGTCTCGTGTTCGAGGCTTGAACAAAGCACAAACTTTTTCTTCCTTTTTCTTTTATATATTTTCTTTCATTTGTTTCTACCATTCATTCTTTTCTCCTTTTGAAACAATCAAATTTATTGTGTCCCAATATTTTTATATCCACAGCGATTACGTAGATCCTGTAATATATTATCCCAAGCAATTTTTGTAAGAATCATCACACTTGTTGCTGGTGTATACAACTTTTGCAACGCATCACTTGAGATAAATCTTCCCTTTCTCTTATCTATAGCAGTAATCAATATAATATCATGTGAATACATTCTGAAATATTTCTTTTTCATCAATAAAATGATATTGTTCTCCCATTGATTGGTAGTAGTATAGTGCAACCAAATGATAAGTTCAACAACCTAGGAACTTTTGTATGTATCATCACTGTACACAAATGAACAGTTTATCTTACATCGAACTTGTATAATATTTATCATGCCTTTATACAGAAGCAGAGCACTTACTCAATGCAGGCATGTCTAGAAGTGGAGGATACTTAGAATTGATCTCATTGTATAATGAGATCGGGAACACCCATCTCTAGGCATATTTTGTGCCTTATAATTTTGAAATTGAGCAACCTCAATTTTTAATTTAGAGGCTTGCTAGCAGCTCTAATTTTAATACAATTAAGTCATTTCTTTACTTTATTCTGCCATTTATGCTTTTTTTTTTATCTAAAAACCAAGGAATAATATATGGCACCAAATATGAGCATCTTATAATCACAATTTCAAGTTACTTTCGCTCTACAATAATGGCATAATTAATTAATTTTAAGGGGAGAGTGATCTTGCCTTTCCCTCGATATTAACTCAAACTCATATGTAGGGGGCAACTCTAATATGCCAAACAAAGGCCATATCTAAGCTAAGAGCCCACACCTACTACCGGGCCACCATCTACAACCGATTACATTTTACCATTCGCACCAAGGAATGTAGCAAAACTAGTCAAAGGGGTCCTTGAGAGTCATTATTTTTATTTCCGGTGCCAATTATGCGAAAGTGGTGATTATCATAAATAAATTCATTTTTTCTCAGCTGAAGCTAGAAATTAAATCTCAATATACATTTGGCTAGGCTTATGAGCATAGTTATTTGTTACCCTTAATATGCAGATGATTTGATTATTCACCAAGTCATATGGGTATGTTAGTAAATATTTTAGAGTCCGATCGACCATCTTGTACTTGCATACTTTTAACCTGAAAAATAACTTAACACAATATTAGTTCATTTCCAATAATACATTTAAAATCCAAAACTTATAAAAATATTTCCCTTTTGCATCACTTTGTTTATATCTGGAATTGATCAATACGTTTGGCTAAACTTGAGAATAACAATCTTTTGCTCCAATGCTCCGCTATACTTATAAAAGCGTCACTTTCATTATGTACCTTTTATTACATTAAAGGGGCAGCAAGTTAATCGTGGCTGCTCTACTCATGGATAGCATGGTGCAACCATATTTTTCACCTGAACATATCTTAAATAAATATTAATTTAATTCCAATAATAGAAATAATAAAATCCAAAATGTTTATAAAGGCACTTACCTTTTGTACCAAAATCAAGCTCACAGGTAGCACATGATCCAGTTATCAATATTGACTTTTATTATATATATATATATATATATATATGTTTTAAGATTTAAACAATGGCCCCATCTCATCAATATATTTGTCGAACAACGGCCACACGTCAAATTCTAACTTTTCCCACAAAACAAATTTGTTTGTTAGGGAATTGAAATAGGTGCTACCATAAATGTATATTTTTTCAGAAATTCAATATATAAATCTTGACAAATTTATAAAATTTCAATGATAAAATTAGTATTCAAAACTTTAATAAAAATACTTCCCTTTTGCTTTTGAAATATTCAAGTAGCAACGCCAAAGACGGCACGGCCCCTGATCCACTGGATTATCGCCATTATTTTAATTCATCCCTTCATTTCTTGCTAAAATTTTCTATCCATGGCCCCACCTTATTTGAGAAACAAAGAATAAATAGAGAAACCAAGAAAAATTATGCTCCTTTATGTAGTAGTATGGTACTGTAATATTTTTAATTTGAAAGTATCGCAAATCAGCTTTTAATTTATCATCGATAAATGTTTCACAAAATAATATAATTACTTCCCTTATTGGATTTCATTGCTCTGTACATGAAGTCAGTCAATGGCCGAATTTTTCTGCCTCACTACCTTATGTTTTCTTCAATGGCTCAAACTTTTAAAAAATTAAATAACTACAGCCTCGTGATGTCGACGTCAAGATGAAGGAAAATAAGTAAGTTGACAGGTTATGTCTAACCAACTATGAGAATATATTTTTCTTCAAAAGCTTAAATATAAATCTTGACAGATTTATAAAATTTCCTGCTGAGTCAACATTAATTTTTTGGTTGAGACCCGTGCTGATAGCGTGTTGTGAATCATGCTAGAAAGCAAATATAATAATCTGCAGGGAAGTAAAATATGAGAGCAAGATTTACGTGATTTAGCCTTAAGTTGAAATAAGTTTTACTTGGGCCTAATCCACGGGACTAGTACCGGTGTATATTTTTATTTATATAAAGAGAGATTTCAACATGATATAACATGTAAAATAAAGCTGGAAATATGGATCAACCTGGATCCATTCCCACTCTTTATTTCTCATTTTTCTCTCTTTTGGCACCTTATATCTGAGTGTTTCTCTGTTCTCCGTTCTTCTTTCTCTCCTTTTATAGAGCAATTTGTGAGTTTATAAGTCAATGTGGTGGGCCGTACTTGCGCAACACATTATTTGTATTTAATGATTGGATTCCATACTTGCATCAGATACAGTAAGATGTCACTTCAATGAATATTTTATAGCACAAATAAATATATTCCCTTTGTCCACAAATAATAGTCCCATTCCAATTTGCACATAGTTTAAACTTTAAACAAAGTGAAGAAGTAATTTTTCAAATTTTAAATGAAATAATAGATGTCAAATCTAACCCTACAAAATCTTGTCTTATTTTTCATTCTAATAATCCCAAGGGCAATATTAACTACGCATTCATCTTTTGCAATGATTGAGAACACAAAAGTTAAAGGTGTACAATTATTTTTGGGCACTCTAAAGTGTGAAATGGGACTATTATTTGTAAATGGAAGTAGTATCTATTTACATTTTTTTACATGTAATAATAATGCTATAAATATAAATTTATTTCTATATATATACTACTCAAGCTACTCGCGAGCTCAAACGAGTCGAGTATCTTAATACTCAAAATCGACTCGAATTCGAATTAATTACAAAAGCTTACTCGAACTCGATTCGTTTAGTACTCAAGTCGAGCTCGAGCTACTCGTTGACAGTTCGACTCGTGGTAAACTCCTTACATAATGCTCGAGATGTTTTGGGGAGGGAAAGGAATGTAGGATGGTTTGGATGCTTGGAGAGATCTCCCGAACAGATGATTGATTGTATTTCTTTGATGTTTACTAGGTTGAATTGCTTGAGAAATGTATGTAACACAGCTAGGAATAGATATATACTTGGAAGCTAGGCCCAACAGTTTTTTAAAACAATGAGGCCTAGCTTCCTTGGTGCGGCCCTTGCTTGGTTTTGTCCCCTGTGTAAATCGTTTTATCTTTTGCTCCTCTGTAGCTCTGTTTGGCTTTTGCCGGTCTATATATTACCTTCCCACAAAAATGAAAATTTTAAACAACCATGAGCCAATCACTCCAACTGACCCTTAGGACTTTCATCGGGAAGAAAAGGTTGGAAATGCTGTAGTCCCAACACCTATTGTACCTGGTAATTTTTGCTAAAAAGCTCGAGGGTGGTTCTCGAGGAGATACACCATGTTGATATTCAAACTTGACTTATGAAGCCTGAAGCACTTGTATAAATTGTCTAGTTTCCCACTTTGGATTAAACAGTCTTGAGCCTTGTTAGAACCTGTGGGTTCTGAATTCAACTTTCTGAAAATATTTATTGTCCGATTTAATGTGTTCCATTTTCATTCAGAAACCAATTATTCAAAAGTTCTTTTCATTCAGGTTCGTACGAAACGTGTTTGTACTTGTGTTCTTATTTTATGTGTATCATGTACTTGGGTTTTCCCCTTTTTTTGGGCGTCAGTGTTTCTTTGCTAATGTATCCTTTGCAGGTTCAAAATGCTATTGAGTACTTGAAGACCATTGGGGCTTTGGATGAGAAAGAAAATTTGACAGTTTTAGGTATGAGATATATGTATAGTTTTCAATTATTTCTTTTTACTGAAGTTGTCAGTCTAGGAAAAAATTTCAGAGTTCGTTTCCCTAAAATTTATTCATTGTTTCACAGGATGCAACTTGTCAATGCTTCCAGTTGAACCTAAACTGGGTAAAATGTTGCTGTATGGAGCAATTTTCAACTGCCTAGATCCAATAATGACTGTTGTTGCTGGTTTAAGTGTCAGAGATCCGTTTCTGATGCCATTTGATAAGAAGGATGTAAGTTTTCTGAGTGTATTGGACATGTGATGCCCTATATCTTGGTTGTTTTCTCCCCTGCCTGTTTTTGTTGATGCTGCTATTTTGATTGTCTTATTTGTCATCTTTTCTCCTTGTTGACTTCTTAATAATGTTCTTGTTGTCAGCATAGTTTAACTTTACCACCTTAAGTTCTAAGATCACTTATCTTCCTCCTTTCCCTTCATGTTACCCGGGGTGTAGTTATGGATATGAGGTGCAGTATTTCCATTCTGCGCTTCATGATGGGATTAGGTTCAGCCAGAATGCTAATAATTGTCGAGACAAATTACAAAATTTTTAGCTTATTCTTTGTAGTTTCTTCAAATTTTTTGAAAATTGAACTCTTCTTTGAACATGGATTGCTCTTTTATCTAATTAACATTGAAAATTTACGATGATACTCGGTTGGAGACATTATAGTGTGCTGGGTGGTAGTGATCCTGGTAGCACATTTAGAGAAGTGCCTCAAGTATTTTTCCTGTGTTAGAATCGTAGTGTGCATTTAGTTTTTTGAACTTCCTATTACTTGTAGCATTGTGGATTTGTGGATGCGGTAGTTTTAATGTTATCTCGCTTGCCCTTAATTTAGCTTTTTGTCAAAATTGGTGCTGGTTTTTAAAGATTGCTTCATGTGTTGGTTACATTTACTCTGGTGATTGAGCTCATATGACTTGGTTTGTTATGTCGCTAAGAGATCGTTTATTCCCTCATAGGATCCTTCAACTTCTTGTCCTTGATTCTTCTTACAATATGAGCTATTGAACACTACAACTTCTTTTACGAGATTAGGGAATTAAAAGGGAACACACTCTTTATCATAGGTACTTCCCTTAATTGCTAGTTCTTTGTTTCTTGCAGCTTGCAGAGTCAGCAAAAGCCCAGTTCTCTGCTCGTTATTATAGTGACCATCTTGCACTTCTTCGGGCTTACGATGGTTGGAAAGAAGCAGAAAGACAGCAATCTGGCTATGAATATTGTTGGAAAAATTTCCTTTCTGCTCAGACTCTAAAAGCCATTGACTCCCTCAAGAAGCAGTTCTATTATTTACTTAAAGACTCTGGTCTGGTTGACAGCAATCTAGATAGTTGCAACTTATGGAGTCATGATGAGCATATCATTCGAGCCATTATCAGTGCTGGTCTTTTCCCTGGTTTATGCTCTGTGATTGTGAGTCATTTTTTTTTTCCCATCATTTTTCATACTTTGTTCATTTGGTTTTTTGAAACATTATTGCTGTTATTTCTTGTCTTACTTCACCCGTCCCTTTGTCATCAAAAGAACCCTTCTCGTAGGTTTTGTGTGAGTATTTATTTGTTTGATATTCCATACGTTTTTCATAGGAAAGACAAATAAGATTTTGTCATCGTTCTTGAAGATAGTTCTGTTTCCCAGTTTCTCCTAGTATATCAAGCATATCCCTTTTTTTTTTTATGCTGTTAAAGCTAGAAGTAATTTGTTTTTTTTTTCCCTACAGAACAAAGAGAAGTCGGTTTCGTTGAAAACAATGGAGGATGGGCAAGTACTCCTGCACTCGGTATGTTACATCCTTTTGTTGTTTGCTTAGAGAGGGGTTGAATGATTCCTACTTTTGAAGTGGTAAAATCAAATCAGAATATTAGATCTATTCCAACAGTAAGGATTACATGGATGGTATTTATTTTTCTTGCTCCAGAACTCTGTGAACGCAGAAGTCAAAATTCCATACCCGTGGCTGGTCTTCAATGAAAAAGTTAAAGTGAACTCAGTGTTCCTCCGAGATTCTACAGCTGTTTCTGATTCTGTGGTCCTCTTGTTCGGAGGAAGCATTTCTAGAGGGGGCCTGGTGAGTTTGTTATTCCATCTCACCCTACTAATATTCTTTTTATTGCAATATATTTGATTTCTATTCTGATTCATTTGTCTTTTCATTTTTGTCTGGCCATCTTGTTATGTCTTTATTGTCACTGGAATAATTTTGTTTTGTTATGTGCAGGATGGACACTTGAAAATGTTGGATGGATACTGGGAGTTCTTCATGAATCCTGCCTTGGCAGATACATATCTTAGACTGAAAAAAGAGCTTGAAGAACTTATTCAGATGAAAGTGGGTATCATTTTTTTTGGTGTTATGTTGGCACAAATTAGTTGAATAGAGGGTAGCAAGGGGCAATTTTTAGATCTATTGAAAGGGAAAAAATCATGAACCATAAGAAAAAGGAAAAAATAGATTAAGATATATTCACAATTATTATCCTGTTCTTAAATACTTACTGTCGCCTGCGGGTAAAACTTAGGTTACAAAAGAAAGAATCTTTTCAGAAATTGGTTTATTCTTTTCAGAAAATAATTATGTCTTACCAACGTAGAAGAAAATGGAAACCCCTTTTCTTTTCAGGCCGATATAACTTTTTTCTTATCTTTCCATTTTTCGATCCACAAATTGATTGCATACTACAGCTGTATTTCTGGTGTATGATGTCCAACGATTAAGTTTTTAAGCAGAATCTGTACCTAGCAATGTGATATTTATGTTTAAATTAATTCATAAAATCTTTGTTTATCTTTTTTCCTTAATCATGTTACATTTTCTTTTCCAGCTTTCCAATTCTAAGTTAGACCTACAAATCCACTACAAACTCCTGACAGCTATAAGGCTACTGGTATCGGAGGATCAATGCGAGGGTAGATTTGTCTTTGGTCGCCAGATACCGTCAAAGAAGTCAACAAAAGAGACCTTAAAGAAGACACAATCGATAGATAAGGGAGATGGTGGTGATAATTCCAAAAATCACCTCCAAACACTGCTTGCTCGAGCTGGTCATGGATCACCCACCTACAAGACAAAATCATTAAAGAACAATAAGTTCCGTTCCACTGTTTCTTTTAAGGGGTTGGACTTTGTAGGTCAGCCTTGCAACAGTAAGAAACTTGCTGAGAAGGACGCAGCGTCACAGGCTCTACAGTGGTTGATGGGCGAAACTCATTCGTCTGAGAGAGCAGTTGACCACATGTCAGTGCTTTTGAAGAAGAGCAAAAAGAAACATCAAGCTCATGAAATTAGGGGGAGGTAGTTGGTTACTTTGGAGGACTGCTCACATTTGTCATTATGGCTCTCAAGGAGAACGGGTTGGAAGGTTGAGATTGGGAAAGATTTACCCTTTTTGGAAGGAAAGAAAAATGTCAGCCTACAAATAAGCAGTACGAAACAAGCCCTTTGTTGCTATCTAGAGGGGATGTATGAGGTCAATTTTGCTGTAGTTACCATGTGCAAAGGGGGCAAAAGATTGAATTTCCGAGTGGAAAAGCTGGAGATTGAGATGGCCTAGTTACCTTCACATAAGTTAATGTTTGGGTGCAGCCGATGCCTGTTTCCGCTAGAGGATAAATTTTATCCAGGATTACTGCTGCATCAGGTACTTCCTGGCTTGTATAATATGATTTTGTTGTCACCTGGACAAATAGAATATAGGTTCTCACAAGGTAAATTACATTGGAAAAATATTCTTATGTAAATCTTACTCAGCATTTATAGGCACATTGTAAAATTGTACAGTGTATGAACTTGGGGGCCAAAAAATCATTGTAGCCCTGATAGTCTACTAGAATGTTTGCCTGGGGCAGAACCGTTTTATTGATATCTTAGTTTGTACGTCTTTGCCTTGCATGATTGTAATAACTCCTTTGAGACACGAGAGAGCTTGATATCAAGAGGTTTAGGGTACATTTGTTAGATTGGTGCTGGTAGGGTGTTGACACCGTAGAATGAGAGAGGATAAAATTGGAGAGAAGAATAGGGGAATGGAGAGGAAAACCAAAAAACTAAATTTTCATTACTCGATAGACAATCTTTCATTAAGCTCCGAATAGACAATGGTGAATCCTCCAAAAGTACTGCCTACGTAACAAAGCTTCGTATTTATAGGTAAACAATGCCAGTAGATGACCCCTATAAGTAGAAAGCAAAATTGAAGCAAAACAAAGCATATCGCTAATCCCTGTGACAACTCCTAGCAATTAAAGTATGGTAATAAGTTATAGTATAATTACAGAATCTCACTGCATTCTGCATCAGTCTTGCATCATTTAAATTTCTCTCGTCATGGCTAAATGCTTTATGACTCACATTATATGGCTGAAGAGCAAATGCAGTTATTCAACAAAATCCATTAAAAATTTCCTGCACAGCTACAAGGCATAGGCGTGGACGTTTTTCTGATGGGGTGTGTACCTTGTAGTTGATCTTGGACAAAATACAAGGTGGTGGAATCAACGATCCCTTCTACATGCAACCCTACTAAAACTTATTTACGAGTCTAATAATCACAAAGTTCTATTCTGAGTTCACTGTTCTCACCTAGCCAGAGATTTTGATCTTTTCATGTATGACGAAGACTGGAAAAATAAGATAGCATTATTGGAACGACTGAAAAAATAAGATGACATTAATGGGATGCCTAGAAAAATAAGATCTAGGCCGCATTGCACAACTGGAGTTTTTTTGTAGAAAAAGATTTAGGTACTTAAATGTGTTTTACATGGGTAGGCAGTCTGTTAGTTTGAACATATTTGCTTTAAGAATTTTATGCGGAGATGTGCACATCCATATTTCGATATGTTTTTTCAATTGATAAACCTGAAATTCTACATTGTTTTTATTGTTTCTGACGAACATATTTCCCACGGGTGGTTGTTGGGTGCTAGTTGTAAAAGGAATAGAATGGTGAGACCCACTGTTAAAATGGGTTAGTGAAGGGAAAAGAACTTTAATTTAGTGCT